>JAPKLX010000189.1:0-35769 GCA_026898415.1 Leonotis leonurus | reverse complement strand
TCAACCCGAAGTCTAAATGTAAATGGGCTCGACAGTGGCAAGAGGTCCGGGGCCAAAGTAAGAGTAACTTTAGAACGTACATAAATGGCCAAATGAATGAAAATGATAAATGCTTTGACATCCTTAGAAGTACTTTTTCATTTTGAAACCTTCTAAGGTATGTTCATGAATGGATAAAAATGTTTAGATTTTATAAAACTGTTTATAAAATGCATAGCCCACTGAGTACACTAGTACTCAGCCCACAAATTGTTTCCAAATGTTTTCAGGTTAAGTGCCGGTGGTGACGGGTTGAGCTGAGGCGTGGTTGTTGTCATTTGATTGCTTTTATGAGTTGCTTCCGCTATGTTATTATGTTTTGTCAAGTATAGTTCGTTTGTCGACCTATAACTTCTTTTGGTTCTGGTTATGTCATTCTATTCGATATAACTAGTATTGTGAATCTCAACTTCTGACATCGAATAGCCTTTGGCATCGATTTGAATTGCGAGTTTTCTCGCTTATCAATTAATGATTATGTTTGAAGTATTATTCGGGTTTCTTTCCAAATCAAGCATACCCCCTTCTTCCCCGCTTCTTAAATCCCACCCCTAGTCGCACCCCGGCTTACGGGCCTTCCCTCGGGAATTGGGGCGTGACAACTTGTTGGTCCCGAAACGAGTGAAACTGAGTGTATGGGGGGGGGGGAATACACTCAGTCAGTTTTTACAACTTAAAAACTTTTTGTGTCTCCTGAACTGAAGGGAGGTGTTTCAGTTAGAGTGATGAACTTTCAGTTAGGAATCCTTCAGTCTACACTAAGTGTTTGACTGATGGACTAATAACTTAAGTGTGCGGAATGTGGTGGCTTTAAATCTTACTCGTTTACTTCATAAAACTTTAATGCAATGTTTCTCTTTTCACTTAGTCAGTATTCAAGTTATGATATAAAGAATAATCAATACTGAAATAAAGAGAGAGAGAGAGAGACAGATGTTTGGTTTGCGTGGTTCGGAGATAAAAACTCCTACGTCCACGAGTACTCGATGTTAATCGAGGGTTTCCAACTAAATGGAGAGATCTTACAGTGATCTTGAAGTAGACTAAATAAGTCAGATCACTCTTCGGTTACAAGATATTATCGCTTAAGAACACTAGAATATAGAGACTGAAAGCTAGGTGTTCTAACTGAAAGCTTGAGAGCTTGAGAGTTGAATGCAGCGATAGCGAGTTGTGAATAATGGGTAACCGGTGTCTTGAAGTGTTGAAGCAGCGGGGTATTTATAGTGCTCTCTCAAGGATATAGCCGTTGTGAGATAGAGCTTCAATTTGAATTCTTCCCGTTGGAGTCTTCGTCCTTTTTGCCATTTTTAATGTCTGTCACAAGATCTTGTTCACCTACTGAGATCTTTGCCATAAAAGGAAAGTCCTACGTTGTAGACTGTCACTCAGAGAGAACTTCAGAATGTAGACTTCAGTGCAGACTTTAACAATACTACTTCAGTGGCAGGAGGACTTTGGCTTCTAATCTTCAACTTCAATACTTCAGTGGAGACTTCAGTAGAGAGGTCCTTCAGTATTGGAATGCCTTGAATCTTCAGTGTAGACGATCTTCAGTGTACCTGAAAATAGAACTCCCTAACATATGAGTTCTTAGACAAAACACTAAGATTCAGTACTGGTCTTATAACATCTTTCAGGGGAGGTATTGGAATCTGAATCAAAACACTTATAAATATTTCCCAACAATAAGCTCATTACAATAAAACAACTAATTAAAAGAGTTTGGAATCTTGAGTCTATTACATAACGGTCTAGCAGCGGAAATGTGAGATCGAATTGACGAAAATTCTACGTGTATGAAAACACGTAGAACCCCCAAGAGTCAACTACTAGGAGACCGACAAAAAGCCTAACGTAGCACCCAATCTTCTTCGTTTCTTAACATGCACGTTTAGAAATACATGCAGGCTAAGTACAATATGTACTCAGTAGACATACATATATAACTGTCAAGCCATTTCAAGTGAAGCATATGGATTTTTGTCTCTATAGCACTTATGTTCATAAAAGTATTTCTTTGAGAAAGTTCTAAGTCTGACTGCAATCCTAGTTCTTTGTAATCAACCATATCTGAAGCTTTTTTGTGCCGGGGAAATGGCCACTTCCCACAGACACTCGACCGGTCAACATTTGGATGACTCACGGTCCTGTGTACACTAGTCCGAGTAGTATATCTAATCTATTAGGACCCGAATTCAATTATAAATAAACAGATATGCATCATACATAAATCAAAACATTTATGGCAAGATAGTACTTTGAAATTATCTCATTTTGTTCTAAAAGCATGCACACATATTTTTATAGAGTAAGAAAAATCTACTTGAGTATTCTTGATAGGCGACTGCTTCGTTCTCGGAATGCGGGTCCGATCTTTCGTCGAAACATTTAAATAATTCTCGAGTGAGATACATTTATCAAGTATATCTAATACTTCTAAGTGTAAGGAAATATTATCCTTTATTATTTGAGAACTATTCTCGGTCTTTTAACTCGATTATCATTCGAGTCTAGGAGTTATAGTCTAGAGGTGTCGTTTGATGATTTCTAAATCACACTATGATTTGAGATTTTATTATACCCAAGTAATTAATTATTGGGTAAACTTTAATAAAGGAATTTCTAATTTAATATTTTGATTCTTGAATCAAAATAACTAATTTCTTATAGATTAGATTAACCTCAATCATCATACTCTAAGTATGATTTATAATTTAATCATTTCTGATGATTAAATTCTAAATGACGAATTTAAATTCTAATTAATAAATTAAATTCTCTAAATTCATTATTAAAATTCTCTTCTTGGACTTAGTCCAAATAATTTAAATTTTGGTCCATTGCGTTAATTAATTAACTCAATTATCTTAATTAATTAAATAAATTGTAGCCTATTATAAATGTAATCAATCTAACTAATCCTATTAACTTCTGGTCCCATTCAGATTTATTTAATTAAGTCCATTGAGTTATTTATTTAGGCCCATTCGAAATTAGATGGTCCCGTCCACAGATTTAATTAAGTTGGCCCAATTGTTTTATTTTTGGAGCCCAACAGAATTAATAATGGCCCGTTAACCCTACCCATAGATGGCCCGGATTCTACATGTAATAGATCACTATCTTATAAAGTGAATCTGATAGAGAACAAGTCTTTAGACTAGATTAGGTGATGACTTAGAATGTAAAGGATTATATCCTATAGAAGTCATCTGGTTAGCTGATGCTCTATTCAAAGAAGCAAATCAGCAGAAGCCTACAAGCAAATAAATGATCTGTTCGATGGCCACTCAATCTGGTTATGGAGAGATTATTCACAGTGATTGCAGCCATATTTTGGAACAGTTGGAGCAGATTGATGTTAACCAGATTGACGTTAATCAGTTGACCGGATCATGCAATATGGAGTGAGCCAGCCCAGGAATAGATCAACTAGGCATCTAGCATATGGATAAAATTGCCTAGATGTACTTAGAAGAATCCCACTCAAATTGCCACATCAGCAGATCTCACGGTGATCGAAAGCATATCAACAAAATATCAAGAATGGAAGGAGGATCAATCACAGCGCGAAGAATGAAAGAGAATCAACCATTATCTGCTTTCCATATATCAATGATTCAGTCAATCTTTCACACTATACAAGAGAAGTCATTCAGGGATTCTTATCTCTTGATTGGCAATTATCATTTATTTCACGCCAATCAAGCCCAACGGTTAGAATTTCAAATTCTACACCTATACAAGCTTGGAACCAAGTATGGAAGAGAATGAAGCATACTAACGATCAAAATCAAAGTTGTTACTCTGCTCAGAAATCAACTCACTCATCGAAGCATTTATTGAGGAGATTTCTACATTCTAGACCAAGCTTAAAGCTGTTCGTGATCGAAATCAAGCCACTCGATTTAAGTCTGTCTTATCGAGAAGAAGAAGGAAGATATCTTCGCTAGTTAGTAGTTTTCTAGTGGATTAACGTGAGGGTACTTTGTAGCAGTTGTAACTGCAAGTTGTAAAGGGACACGAACCTTATTCGTGCATAAGTTTCAATCAGGTTGTGATTGGAACTTGTGGCTCGTTCTCAGCGAGTATAAAGAAGAGAGTATCCTCGTAGTGGATACCCGATCTAGTTTGAATTGGACCATGGACATAGGGGGGTTTCCCAAACCACGTAAAATAATTGTGTTATTTACTTTACGCATCTTTACTTTCAGTTGTTTTATTCAATAACCAGCACGAGTATTCAATCTGCATCCTTAATCAATCTGTTAATCTGCTCGGCTAAGATTTTCTAAAGTTTTTCTAATAAAGAGCACAGACTAAGTCCACCATATTCCGCACACAACGCTCTGTTGGATAACAAGATCACTCTTGCTATCTACTAAGTGTTTATCAAGAGAGAGATTTTACTTTGACAAATTAGCTATCGATCTGGTGATCGATCTAGTCAATCAAACTTAAGCAATCTCTTCACAGGAAAACTTGATCTCTTAAAGTAATTAGTCAAGTAAACTGAAAAGTTTGCATTTGGTGTATTCCCCCCCCCCCCACACACACACCAAACCTTGCTCTTTCGGGATGAACAAGTGGTATCAGAAAAGTGGTTCAAAGGACCATTGTTTCTGTTTCACAAGGTTGAAACCTGTGTGGTCAACTTGAATAGATCTAGGAAAACCTTTTTTATTCACGTGCATACTATCTGCTATCATGGAATCTTGTGTTATTAGAGCTTGCGAGGAATTCTCTATCCAATGATACAGAGAATGGAGCTTCAGAATCAAGATGTTCCTAAAAGCTCATCACTGCCTGATGTGGAAAGTGATAGAAGAAGGACCATTAGCTATCTATAAAGAGAAGACTCGTATCACAGAAACTGGTGTAGTCAAAGAGAATGTGCTTAAAGATCCCAGAACGTACACATCTGAAGAACGACACGAAGCAAATGTGGATGAACTTGTGAAAGGAATTATTTCCAGCACAGTCAAAGGAGTCCATTTTTCAAAATTCAAGATCTGGATACAACCAAAGAGATGTAGGAAGCACTGCTTGAACTCAGTTTAGGTTCGGAGGCCATGATCGAGAACAAGTTGTCATTAGCCTGCAACAAGTTCGATGATTTCAAGATGAGACCTGGAGAAACCATTGAACAGATGAAGAACATGTTTATTGAAATCTTGCTTGAAGGATCTGCCTACAACAAGAACAACTACCACCAAGCTAGGAAATATACTCTGCAATGCAACCACTACGTGCTGATTTCAACGATCTCCCAGTTGAAGCATTATTTGATCATCTGGCTGTCCATGAATGTGACATTAGAAGAATTCATGGACTAGATCATGCATCTAGCAAGAAGAACGAGAGCAGTTCCAAAAAGGAAAAAGAAGTAGCCTTCAAAGCAAAATGTGTAGCAGATAAACCATTAGCACATGTTGTACCAAAAGAAGGTTATGACAAGCTACTCAAGGAATTTTCTATGATTGCAAAGAGGATGGACAAGATGGAAGTCAGATTGAGAAAATATCGTAGATTCTACAAGGATAACAAAAGTAGATTTCAGAAGAATAGAGATCAAGATCGATCTGATAGCAAATGCGAGGTAAAAGGTAATGGTAAAACATCTAACTCTAATGATTATACTTGTTATGATTGTGGCAAAATAGGTCATTTCAAGACAGATTGCCCTGACCTATCCAAAACTCAGAGAGAAGAGTTAAGAGCAAAAAGAGATCGAAAGCTTAAAGCTCAACGTAAAGCTATGCTAGCTGAAGAAGATTCAAGCAGTTCGAGCCATTTATCAGATAGCTCATCAGAGAACGATGAAGCATTCTATGTACATGACACAGAAGAAGATTGAGATGAATGCTACATGGGAATTGACAACGGTCTTGACCAGATCGAGGTAAACTCTCATGTTTCTATGTCATCAAATAAACCTATCTATGATTCTGGTAATGAAGATGAAGTTAAAGTCTAATGGGAAGAGATCAACGAGATGTTAAAAAGCTATTAACATGTACGTACCTTGTACGTCATATATTAATTAAATTTATGTTTTTATTCTAAATTAATATTACCAAAAGGTTAAAAATGTTTGCATGAGTCGTTTACAATTTAGTGTTTGTGATTAATGTGATATGTATATAAATAAATATTCAATTTTTGATAAAAATTTATTATTTCACACTTTCTGATTAAATTTTATTAATGACATAGTTTAATTAATATTTATTTAATATAAAATAATCAGAAAACAAAATTTGTAATGGATTGCATGACATTGTCACACCTATCACGGAAACATTAAATTATATGTGTCATGGACAAAAGAGCATTTATATATTAAAGGTTAGTCTTTTCAAATATGTCTTAATGTTCGCTGCAATGACAATAAATTATTGATATACATATATATATATATGTATATACATACAGAATTTTAGGTAACGTTGGTTGCAATGACGCCGCGAGCAGACCTCTTCTGAGAACTATTTTTGAGGTGCATAACTAATTAATTCCTATATATTTATTATTCATGATAAGTTATTTTTTTCTATTTTTTTGTTTTAAATGTTAATATAACAACGCATTCATCTAAAATAACAAAACATCAATAATTGTCACCAATTTATTATAGTTGCTTTCCAGGTGTAAGTACCAATATAATTATAATTAAAAATTATCTAATTAACATGGAAATTGACGACGTTGTACTAACGACACGAATGAACTATGTTCGTATCTATAATACATTTCGCAAATTTTATGCTAGAATAGTATAAATGAGATGAACGGCTCTCCTTCATACTTTTCGTCCCAAAATATATGTTTTCCTTCGACATGAGACTAACGGTACATGAGACTAATTCATTCCGTTTGTACTAAGGTTAACATTGTATGAATTAACTATAATTGATCTAAAATTAAATTAGTGGCTATTATTTAATGTTTACTATCTTAAGGGGCTAATTTTGACTATTAAACCTTGTTTTTATTACATGTTAGGTTATGTTGCGCTTGTTTAGCCCTCATAAAATAACTCTCCACTTTGTCATACACGACAAGTCACAAAAGGTATATATGCTATTAACTTTTACATTACAAATTGCAATTATGAACAACAAAATGATTGGTAGTGGAGTCTTTTAAAAAAACAAGCCTATATTTACCAAAAATGCTTCTTCTTCTGTTTTTCAATTAACAAATTGACTGAATGAATACTTTGTATATTCCCATTAAATGGCTAATGAGATCTTCTATTATCTAATCATATGACATCTTGTCTCTCATTAATACGAGATTGACATGTGATTTAATTATAGCTCAAGGTTTTGTGTATATTTAGATAATATATATATATATATGTGTATTGAATCTTAAATCATTGATTATGATATTTGTCACTCTTATAGTAATTGAACACGGGATACCACACGATTAAGTAATAGAATATTCAGATTGCTTAAAGTAGGTAGAAATATTTCAAGATTGACACTATTTAATTTTCATTTACAACCATGTAGATCTCGTTGGAAAAATATGTGGACAAATTGACCAAGGGTGTGGAGAAGGTTGGTGCTTTCTAATTTCTATTTATTTGTTTAAATTAAAGACTTTTTTCCTATATATTATTTGGTATCTACAGATATGAGACGAAGTTCAAAAACCCCAGGGCTCTAAGCATACCCATCTCAGACAACTTTTCAATGTAAGAGAAAACTTAAAACAAAATCCAAAAATACATATTTATTTATAACTTAAAATGAAAATAAACTACAAAATTCTTATAATTTGTTTTTTTCCTTTTTCTTTTCATGTTTGTACTTGAAGGTGGAGGTTACAGCCTTGTCGCATTACGAATATGACCTGCCTTTGTTTAAAGAAGAGGTTTATTAGCTTCCTAATTAATTAATTAATTCCACTTTTCACCCATAATAAAAGAGAATATATGTATTCAACGTACAAGTGTTATTGCAGATTGTCCAACTCAGAAAACAAATTTACTCGTCAATATCCCCAAGAAGGCTTGTAGGTGAAAGAGATGAACTTTCTTTCATACATGCCAATAAAATATGGGATATTATCAAGCAACATAAAGACCTCGACTTACCTCCTCACAAGGTGTGTGTTTATTTAATTATATATTGATTCGTCCGTTCAATAAAGTTTTTTATATTTTTAAATTGTAGTCTTAAACTCGACTCACTATATAGTCCACTTTCGCACAACGATATATTATTAACATTTATGCCGAGCTCAAGATCTTTCATGTACAGACGAAATAATATTATAATTGACTTATAATTTAGGGATAATTGTCTTGAAATACACAAACTAATCGCCATTTTTGCTATTGTATATGAACTTTAAGATTTAACTCATAATACACGAACTACCATTTTTTTCGCAATTAAATACATCGGACTATATTTTTTGTCAAAATCATGCATACGTGGATCCGATTACACACGTGCGTGGGGTAGGTACAAATGAAGGTGTTATTGATTTTGGCTAATCGGGCTATATCAACCGCACCCCCCACGTCTGTGATCAGGTCCATGTATGCATGATTTTGACTAAAATATAGTCCGATGTATTCAATTGCGAAAAAAAAATAGTTCGTGTATTTATGGGTCAAATCTTTAAAGTTAATGTATATATATGTATTAGATTTTCACCGATCCGAAATCTGAAATCTGAGGCGATAGCGGTAAGTTTTAATTTAAATCTAATATATATATATATGTATTAGATTTTCAATATTTATAATATGTATACTAACAAATGTTCATTTCTCGTTTACATGCATGCAGACTGAGGTGTTTCGCCGTGCTGACGAGGAGCGGGCCCAGCTACCCGAGGGGGACCACGATGCAGTCGACATCAACGAGCTGTATCTGGAGGTTCTTGGCGGCCCGGACAAGAAGAAGAGGATGTTCGGCACGGGAGGCGCGGCGAAGGCCTTGAGAGCATCCAGATTCGGAGGATCCTCGTCCACATCACGCGCATCCAGAGACGAGGTTGAGGAGCTGCGGCGCCGAGTCGAGGAGCAGGATCGCGAGCGCCGTCAGTACCTTGCTGAGCAGCAGAGATTGGCTGAGCAGATGGCGCTCATGCAGTCTCAGTATGCCGATGTGATGCGCTGGATGCAGTCTCAGCAGGGAGGAGGTAGTGCACCCTTCTTTCCCTCTTATCAGCCTCCCCCGTCTGATGCCCCTCCCCAGTTTCCTCCAGATGATGATTATGATTCCTAGATGCTACTGATACACTTTATTATTTTTTTATTTTATGGTTTGTCGTGGGATGTAGCTGATACAATTGATTATTTTGTTAATTATATGAAATCCGCGTTCATTTTGAATTTCATTTGATTGGTTCAATTTTATATTATTGTTCAATGTTGGATTATATTTGTATTGTTTGTTATGACACGTTTTAGGTAATGAATAATAAAAAAAACAAAATTAATTATTAAAATTTAAAAAAAATATATATACCTGGCGACGGACTTCAGTCTGTCGCTAGGTCAACGGTCAACAGCACCTGGCGATGGACTGCAGTCCGTCGCCAGGTCAACGGTCAACAACACCTGGCGACGGACTGCAGTCCGTCGCCACTAACGACGGATTTTTTCCGTCGTTAGTTCTCCGGCACCGTCGACGGCCACAGGGAAACATTGACGACGGATTTACAGTCCGTCGTCCCTAACGACGGATTTTATCCGTCGTTAGTCCGTCGTTAGCAACGACGGACTGTAATTTCCGTCGTCCGATGGGCTAACGACGAACAAAATACAGACGGAAAAAATCCGTCGCCAGTCCGTCGCTAGCCTCCCGGGACGACGGATTTCTTCTCCTAACGACGGATTATTCCGTCGCCAAAAGCCATTTTTTTTGTAGTGAATGGTGGTTAGTTTGTGTATTTAAAGAAAATTATCCCTGTGATGGGATAATTAATGTGTTTTTCTAAAGCATTAAACCAATTAATAAATATCCTTCAGGTCATGCTTTCCACGGTGCGCTGTGAGGAGATTGGCATTCAAAAATTGAAGCTCTTTCAATCTAACGAGGTTTTTGCTTCTTTTCCGTCTCACTTAAATTGCTTTATCATTTATTATTTTAACTATTGAGGAATTATCCCTTAAATGCTTGTTAATTAACTCCTTCATTACGCTTATATAGTAAACTACGATTCCTCTTAATTAATATCCCTTTTTAAATCGAAGCTGTGACAGCAGAATAATTCTACACAAATTATAATGCATGGATGCAGGTTTTGTTAGAATTAGAAGAAGTAGTGAAAACCAAACTTGTTAATGATTTGGGTACAAAAATCAGCTCAATCTTGAGAGAATGTATGTCAAGGTAAACTTAATTAACTACGATCGATCAAATGTTTATCAAATTGTTTAATAGTAACTTTTTATGACTGACAAGTTGTGGTTTGGACGTTTATTTATAGCTATGATACCGAAACTAAATATTATGAAGAGGATGTGCGAAAGGCAAAACGCCAATATTTGGAGTCACAAGCACTAAAGGTAACTGATGAAACAATATTATATATATATATGTATATATATATATATAAATATGGTGTAGATTATATAGTATATATACACTTTTTCATAAAAAAATAAGAATCAATGTCGTCAGTTAATCTTATGGTTGACCCAGTTTTCATATTAAAATATTCCAAAAATATTCCATAAATAACATCGTAAGGACATTTTTCTAGTATGTTATGAGAGATATTTTATCTTCCTAATTTATAGGAAATCATATCTTCTATAAATCATTATATAGACAGTTACAAACTTTAGGAGAGAAAAACAATATCTTCCATTTTGTTAGTTTAAGTCAATTTTAATGGGGTTAGGAGAGAAAAACATATCTTTCATATTGAGATTAAACAATTAATTCAAAATTTTCGTTGTGAGAAGTCCTAATCCTACATATGTTTTGCATTGACATAATTTATATTTTTTGCATTTAGTTATTTTGAGTGAGTGCATTGTTTTTATATATTAGATATGAGATTGTTAGGTGTTTTGTGTTTAATTGAATTATAACATGTTATAATTTGCATTATATGTGTATATTTAAATTGCATTGTACATGTTAATCATATATACGAATCCCATAAATTTTTGTACATATGTTATAAGAGAAAATTTATGTCTTCATAATATATAGGAAATCGTATCTTCTACATACCATTATATGGGCAGTTACAAACTTTATGATAGAGAAATCGTATCTTCCATATTGTTAATTTCAATTGATATCGATATTAATGGGATTAGGAAAGAGAAATCATATCTTCTATAATGAGACTAATTAATTCAAAATTTTCGCTGGGAGAAATAATAATCATACATATGTTTTGCACTGAGAGTATATTTTGCATTTAGTTATTTGAATGAATGCATCATTTATATATATCATATATGAGATTGTTAGATGTTATGTGTTTAATTGCATTGTAACATGTTATAATTTGCATTATATATATTTGAATTGCATCGTGTTCATCATAGATTTGAATCCCATAAAAATTCTCCATGTATCAAAATGTTTGACACATTGTGCAAATCCATAATTTCTCCCCAACAAGAATAAGTTACTGAAATACCATTTTTCGTTGTGATTTAACAATGCAATTGTCTATTTTTAATTAAATTTAATAAATTCTAAAATTTTAATGTCTATTGGATCCACACAAATCGACGCGCCAAATCATTTCCTATTTTTTTATAGATTTATTTCTTTGTACCGAACCCACCCCTATATATATATATATATATGAACTAATCCATATTATCATAATCAATCATAATGTGAGAACTAAACCATTGATTTATATGTGATTTATGATTATTATTGATTAAAGCATAAATTAATATATAAAAAGCATGACTGAAATCAAGCATGCATGATTGTGATATATAAAAGTATGATGTAAAAAAATACAATTGTGTATGATAAAAAACATTATTTATTTGTATAAAATACAAATTTTAGGCGAGAACTAGGAACTAATTTAGACTCTCCATTTCAAATAATCTATGGTTATTATTTAATATGAAATTCACGCTTTATTGCTTATATTTGTTCATAGTAAGGATATAATTATCATTAACTATTAGTTAAAAACGTCAATTTCCTAAAATTACGGATCTTATTTAATATTAGGAATTTATCATCAGATGAATTTCTAAGAACTCATATGTTAGGGAGTTCTAACTTTTTCAGGTACACTGAAGACAAGACTGAAGATTCAAGTTATCCCAAAACTGAAGGTCCATCCTGAAGTTTTGATGTTGAAGTATGAAGCTGAGTATTTGTCAAACTGAAGTCAAGTACTGAAGGTCTATCCTGAAGTTCCATACTGAAGACCAGTACTTAATGATCAACTGAAGTATCATTCTGAAGTTCTGCACTGAAGCCCTTTCCTGAAGTTCTCTACTGAGTGACAGCCTAGTTAGTAGGCCTTTCCTTTTATAGCAAAAATCTTGGTTAGGTGAACAAGATCTTTTCTGCAGACACCTAAAATGGCAAAAAGGACGAAGACTCCAACGGGAAGAATTCAAACTCAAAGCTCTATCTCACAACGGCTATATCCTTGAGAGAGCACTATAAATACCCCGCTGCTTCAAATGCTTCAAGATACCGGTTACCCTGCTATCAAATTGCCATCGCTATCTCTGCTCTCAAGCTTTCAAGCACTCTACTTCAGAACACACTCGAAGCTTTCAGTTCTCATTTCTTAGTGTTCATAGCGATTCATTTGTAACCGAAGAACAATCTTAGCTTTAGAATTAGCTCTAAGCTAGTAGTGATCAGTTTGACTATTAATTCAACCTTCACGGTTGATCACTGTAAGATTGTTATCTCTCCATTAAGTTGGAAACCCTCGACTAACATCGAGTACTCGTGGACGTAGGAGTTTTCATCTCCGAACCACGCAAACCAAATCTCTGTCTCTCTGTCTCATTTAATTTCAGTATTCCTTATTCTTTATTCTACATCAACTGAATATTGATTAATTGAAAAGAGAAACAATTGCATTAAGTTTTCTGAAGCAAACGAGTAAGATTTAAAGCCACCACATTCCGCATACTTAAGATATTAGTCCATCAGTCAAACACTCAGTGTAGACTGAAGGATTCCTATCTGAGTCATCACTCTAACTGAAATACCTCCCTTCAGTTCAGGAGACACTGAAAAGTTTTTAAGTTGAAAATTGACTGGTGTATTCCCCCCCCATACACTCAGTTCACTTGTTTCGGGACCAACAAGTGGTATCAGAGCGGTGTGTTTTAACTACCACTGTTTCTAAGTTCCAAGGTTTTTAAAACTGATCTTTCAGAAAACTCATTTGCATTATATCTAATCTCTCCAATGGATAAATCTCTTATGTTGCCTATGTTCTCAGTTGAGGACTATGATTACTAGAAGTACATAATGACTTCTTTCCTGAAGGCACATCATGTAATGATGTGGCAAGTGATCTCCACAGGACCTATCAAAATCATGAAGACTTTTCCTCAGGAGACAGCTGGTATAAGAGAACCAGGCACTGAAGAAAAACCACTCACTGAGTATTCAGCCGATGAAAAGAAGATCGGTGGCCTAGATGATTATGCCAAACATATCATCTCAGGAACTCTTGAGAGGCCAATGCTCGTTCACATCCAACACTGCGAAACGGCTAAAGAGATGTGGGAGACACTCGAGCAAATGTGCGCAGGTTCTGAAGAAATAAAGGAAAACAAACTGACCCTTGAGTGTCAGAAGTATGATGCTTTTTTGCAGGTTCCTGGAGAATCCATCAGTGAGGTGGAACTCAGGTTCATGCAGATACTTACATCTGTCAGAGCACTGAAGCCTGACAAATACACTCAAAGGGAGATCAACCTAAAGATAGTATGGTGTCTTCGACGTGAAGACTGGTTGCCATACCAAATTCAAATCAGTGGGCGTCCAGATTTCAACACGCTCACCACTGCTGCCATCTTCAGTATACTGAAGAGCCACGAGACACGGCAGAAGATATTGGATATTTCAAATCCAATAAGAGAAGCAATACCTATCTCTACCCAATCTCAAGATATTGTCGCCTTCAAGGCAGACAAAAGTCCAGCCAAAGAGTCCAAGCCAGAGGCACTAGACCTCGAAGGTATGACTAAGGCAGAACTCATGGAACAATACGTTTTAATGGCAAAACGTTTTGAACGTGCAGATTTGAAGAACAACAGATTCAGAAAGTTCCATAGAGACAACCGCTTCAGAAGAAGTACACCACCAACTGACACTTCCACCTCAACATCAAATCAGGATGCGACTGCCACTCAGTCCAAGCCTGAAAGACAACAGTATAGCAAGTGAGTTTGCTATGAATGTGGAGCAGCAGATCACTTCAAGCCAGACTGCCCTGACCTAAGCAAGAAGGACAGGGATGAGCTAAGGCTAAGAAGAGATCAACGAGCGGCTGAGAGGAAAGCCATGCTTGTTGATGATGATCCTGATCAGATCAACACACCCTCCAAATCAAGCTATGAGAAGCACTTCTCAGACTCTTCAGACGATGAAGATCTAGGACTTCTTGCTACTGAAGAAGAGGAGTCACCTGAAGTCTTCTGCTTGATGGGCAACGGAGAATTTGTCCCTCAGGTAATTTATGCACATGTAATGCCTGAAGGATACATTGATCCTAAAACCAAGAACTCTACATCATATGCACTCATTCCATCTACTCCATCCATTGCATCCAAACCTGAAGTTCAGATTTTATCTGAATGTACATCAACTGAAGAATCCAAAACTGAAAGTACTTCAGTTGAGGATGAAGAAAATATGGATGATGAGGCAACAGTCTCACTGGAGGAATATGAATCCTTATCTAAGGATTTTCGAAATTTGCAAGCTATATTCCTATTGATCAAGAAAGACAATGAGGAACTGACATCCAAACTGGATGTTGCACAAACTGAAGGCTTATCAAAAAGCCTACCTGAAACTGAAAATCATGAGATGTCTCATCTCAAAAAGGACATTGAAACAAAGAACAATGAAATATTGTTCAAGGACTGTGAAATTCGAGAACTGACTGAAAGAAATACATTGCTATCTGAAAGGATAGAGTATTACAAATCAAAGGTTGAGGCATGGACAAAATCCGGATACACCAATCACTTGTTAAGTGAGTCTCAACCACCAAGAGGCAAAGGACTTGGTTTCAACCAAGAGAAAGACAAAGTGCCTTTTCTAAAGGCACCTGAACCCACATTTCCAATCATATCTTTCGTGAAAGCCACTGACAAGGCTTGCACTGAAAATATGGTTGCCACTGAAACTAAGTCTAAACTGAAGGCTAAATCTAATGACAAGCCTAGACTGAAGAATAAGGCTATTCCTGAAAAGGCAAAGAAAGTACTTGCCACTGAAACAATCAGTGACACTGAAATACCCAAGAAAGCTTTCAGAAAACAAGTGCCTACTGAAAAGCCAATGACCACTGAAAAATCAAAGAAGGCTTTCAGGAAGCCTAAGGCAACTGACAAGCCTAAGGCTACTGAAAGGCCAAAGGCTAAGACTTTTGAAATGCCTAAGTCACAAAGGCAACATCAAAGACACTATGCCACTGAAAGGCATGAGACAAGGAAACATGAACCAAGAAGGAGATATCAGTCTCCTGAAACACATTTCTACAGGACAAGATGTACTCATTGCTCTTGTTCATCAAATGGTTCAACTCCCAGAAACTATGACACTCAAAGTCATAGAACTCAACGCTGGGAAGCATATGAACGTAGGAATTCATCACCTAGTTCATACTATTCAGACTTTTCCAGAAAGTCAAACGATTTCTATGCTTCCCCAGTCCACTATTATGCACCAAGACATTCAGTGCATACTGAAAAACAATGGACTAAACCACAACACACACATGCTAACCTTAAGGCAAAATCCAAGCCTGAAGAAGGCATGAAGTATGTTCCAAAGAAGAAATCTGAGAAATCTGAGTCTCAGAAGAAAACCAAAATTGCATCTGCATCAATCATCAGGCAACATTGGGTGCCAAAACATAGCATGCATACTGAATCTGGATGTAGTTCACAGCTGGGTCCTAAGGCTCAGTAATTGCAGGACCAAGGACCAAGGAGAGGTGCACACAAGGAGCAGTCCAGCTGGATCATTGACAGTGGATGCTCAAGGCACATGACTTTTCAGAAAGAAGCCCTCTCCAACTATACTGAGAAAGATGGTCCTCAGGTAACCTTTGGTGATAACTCTAAGGGTTTCACTAAAGGGTATGGTACTCTCATTATAGGGAATGTCTCCATTACTGATGTTTCCTATGTTGCTGGCCTGAAGCACAACTTACTTTCAGTAAGTCAGTTGTGTGATAAAGGTTTTAATGTTGTTTTCAGTTCTGATGAGTGCAGGATAAACAAGCTCACTGATGAGACCACAGTTATGAAAGGCTTCAGGGTGGGAAATATTTACGTTGCTGATTGGAAAGCCACCTCCCCTGAAACATGCCTAGTCTCCAAGAGCACTTCAGAACAAAGCTGGTTATGGCACAATAGGCTAAGTCACCTGAATTTCAAAGTCATCAATAGACTTGCAAGACACAGCCTAGTTCGAGGAATGCCCAACCTAGTTTTCGACAAAGACCATGTTTGTGGATCATGCCAAACTGGAAAGCAGATCAAAGCCTCATTCAAGACAAAAGAAACTCCATCAACTGAGAAGATTCTTCAACTCTTACACATGGACCTATTTGGCCCTGTGACTCCACTCAGTATAAATGGTAGGAAATATTGTCTAGTGATTACTGATGATTTCTCTCGTTTTACCTGGACAGTGTTTCTAAGGAAGAAGAATGAGACAATGGAGCGCATACCTGAACTGCTAACAAAGCTGAAGAATCAGAAGTCAACTAATGTCATCACCATACGCACTGATCGAGGAACTGAATTCCTCAATGCTAAGATTTCAGAATTTTGTGCGAAAATGGGGATAGAACATCAGACTTCAGCTGCAAGAACTCCACAACAAAATGGCGTTGCTGAAAGAAGGAACAGATCACTGAAGGAAGCTGCAAGAACGATGCTACACAGTTCAGGAATTCCAAAGAAATTATGGGCTGAAGCTATCAACACAGCTTGCCACACTCAGAATCGATCACTTCTCACCAAACGCCAGGGCAAAACCCCATACGAGCTATGGAACAACAGGAAGCCAACTCTCAAATTTTTTCGTGTATTTGGTTGTAAGTGTTATATCCACAACAATGGCAAAACTCAATTAAAAACTTTTGATGGCAAAGCAGATCCAGGATTTTTCCTTGGTTACTCAGAGGAGAGTGCTGCCTATAGAGTTTTTAATAAGCATAGCCTTGTAGTGGAGATGACACCTCATGTTATTTTTGATGAATCTATTTTTGAGTACAGGTTGAAGCAAGTTGAAGTTATCACTGAGAGACTTCAGAATCTGAACCTAAGCCCTTCAATTCAAAGTCAAAAGGAAATTCTAATGTGGAATCCTGAAGACACAGATGAGAATGATGAATCAAACGAAGGCACAAATGTCAGATTGGATCAAGAACTGGAGTCCACTGAAGTTAGAGCTTCAGAAACTGAAGATAGGACATTAGCGCCTGAAACTCCTGAAACAGTTCCTGAAACTGAACACTCTTCTCCTACTGAACCTGAAAATCTCACCACTGAGATTCCACTAAGAGAAAAAGACATCCAATCTGAAGAGCTAATTGATGTTCAGATTCTACCTGAAGTGCAGACTCTTTCAGAAAATCTCACTACTGAGATTCCATCACCAACTTCAGGGAGTAACAGTCCTAACCTAGTCAATATTCCTATAACTGTTGCTACTAACGATATTTTGGCCAGTTCAGATAAAACTATTTTGCAGGATATTCAACATACTGAATATGTAAGAGCCAACATTCAAGGGGGAACAAGCCAAATCCCTCAGACTGAAGAAGAATTCAATCCATTTCAACGAAGCACTTCAGTAACTACACCATCTCCCAGTCAGAGGATGGACTTAATGATCATTACTGAAGATGATATGCGAAGAAGAAGAAGATGGATTGAAGATCACCCAACAGAATCAGTGATTGGAAGTCTACAAAGAGGAGTTCAGACCAGAAATCAGATTCAGGCAGAAATGGTCCAACCATTAGCCACAGTTGAAGCTCCTACTGACTCCACCACTGAAGAACAACTCCTGATAAAAGCTGATGTCGCACTGTTTTCAGATGAAAATTTCTTACACAGCTGTTATCTCTCCAACATTGAACCCAAGGACGCTCAGGAAACCCTTCAGGACATGAACTGGGTCTCCGCGATGCAAGAGGAACTGAATGAATTCACTAGGAACCAAGTATGGGAACTTGTGGATCGTCCTAGGCATCAAGGTGTCATTGGTGTGAAATGGGTCTTCAAGAACAAGAAGGACGAGCTAGGAGAAGTTGTTCGCAACAAGGCTAGACTGGTTGCCAAGGGTTACTACCAAGAAGAATGCATTGACTTTGATGAAACCTTTGCACCAGTAGCCAGACTGGAAGCCATCAGACTCTTCCTCGCCTATGCAGCTCACATGAAGTTCAAAGTCTACCAGATGGACGTCAAGAGCGCCTTCCTGAACGGTGTACTGAAGGAAGAAGTCTACGTGGAGCAACCACCAGGATTTGAAACTGACTACACCAAAGTGTATAAGCTACACAAGGCTCTTTATGGGCTGAAACAAGCTCCTAGAGCTTGGTATGACACTTTGTCTGTTTTTCATATTGAATCAGGTTTCAAGCGTGGATCAGTGGATAGAACCCTATTCACAATCAAGTATAAAGGAGACATATTAATCGTTCAGATTTATGTTGATGATATTATATTTGGTTCGAAGTCTCAGAAGCTTTGTGACAGATTTGCCAAGTTGATGAAGACTCAGTATCAAATGTCAATGATGGGAGAAATGGGATTCTTTCTAGGATTCCAGATCAAGCAGTCCCCTGAAGGCATCTTCATCAATCAGGCCAAATACACAAAGGAACTGATCAACAAGTTTGGTGTTCAGAACAGCAAGGCAACCAAAATTCCAATGAACACCAATGGCAGAATTGAACCAGATCCTGAAGGAAAGCCAGTCAGTCAGACTGCATATAGAGGAATCATTGGATCCCTTCTATATCTCACTGCCAGCAGGCCAGACATCACATTTGCAGTTGGAGTGTGTGCGCGCTATCAAGCCAATCCAAAGGAGTCACACATGGAAGCTGCGAAGAAGATTCTGCGCTACCTGAAGGGCACACCCAACCTTGGTTTATGGTATCCTTCAGATGATAATCTTGAACTAACTGGTTATTCTGATGCTGATTTTGCAGGTTGCAAGTTGGAAAGGAAGTCTACCTCAGGTACCTGTCAGTTCTTGGGAAACAAACTCATCAGTTGGTTCTCCAAGAAGCAGACTTCAGTTGCTACTTCAACTACTGAAGCTGAATACATGGCTGCTGGAAGTTGTTGCTCTCAGATACTCTGGCTCAAGCAACAGCTTAGAGACTATGAAGTGCCTACCACTCAGGTTGCAATTTATTGTGACAGTTCAAGTGCCATTGCAATCACTCAGAACCCAGTTCTACACACAAGGTGCAAGCACGTGGACATCAGGCATCACTTCATACGAGATCATGTTGAGAAGAAGGATGTCACCATTGAGAAGATTCACACTGACATTCAACGAGCAGACATCCTAACCAAGCCACTGGAAGAAGCTAGATTCAAGATGCTGAGTGGAAGACTCGGCTTACTGAATCCAGACCTCTCCTGAAGGTATTCACTGAAGGTACATTCCTAATTCCTATCAAACTGATGTCTTAAAGATTCATTAACTTAGTATATTCAGTATACTGAAGTTATGATCATAATAAGACTCAAAACAACGTGATGATTACACTCTGAATAACTCTACGTAGTTATTTCAGATCTCAAATCATCACACATTGCAAACTACTTGTTGAAACTAACATTTCAGGCTACTGAAGATTACACGGCCACTGAAGTTCACATATGTCAAATCTGAAATTTCATCAAGGCAAAGTCCAGAATGCTACTTCAACTGAAGATTTTCAGATTTCACGCTAAGCAACGGACAAGTTCAAATCCCATACTGAAATCTGAAGTCTACTGAAGTTTCTACAACGGCCACTGACACTTCACAGAGTCCAAACTGAAAATGTACACGTGGCACAACAAAATCTGAAGCGCAAACTGAAGCACTTCAGAATCTGAAGTCACCACTGAAAGGGATTCAATCAGTTGCTAGTATCACCAACTGAAATTTAACACTTGCATTTATTTCAAACATTTATTGCTCTAAGTGTTTCTCTCTTTAATTCTGAACTTATGTCATTTTAGTAATTATCTTTTAGCGTACCTCAATTTTCACAAAACTTAGTTGATACGCTATCAACACATTAAATGCGTATCAGATTTGTACAGTGTAAAGTGATTGTACTTAAGTGCTATTTTTATATATTTTGACTTCTGGGCAGTCAAACGTCGCACGTTGAGAACACGTGCTGTACTTTCCCGCTCTTTTTACATCACTCCTACGTGGCTCAACCCTGACCCTTGATTTCAGTAAACATGGAAATAAATCCAGCCGTTGATCTTATTATATATATTTCATCTTCTTCGACGGTTACCACTTTTGCCTTAAGCTTATTCTCAAAGCCTTTCGCTAAAAATATCTTGCTCACTGCATTTGTGTGGTTTCTGTACTTACTGATACTCTTTGTGTGCTCTTTTCATTCTCAATGTACGTGCTTTATTTTGTTTTAAAATGTATTGGTACATTATGACTGCACACTGAAAATGTTCTGATTATCCTGATTCTATTTTCAGATTATCACCATGGGAAAGAAACCACTCCCTCCTGCACTATCTCTTTCTCAACTCAGCAAGAGAATCTTCTCCGAGCCTACAGCTATTTATTCTCAAACTGACGTGGATCAAGCCAAGTCAGTGTTTGAACTGATCAAGACAGCAAATCTGGAGACTCTCACCACTCTTCGCCCAACTAATATATATTCTGAAGAGGTGGTGCTTTTCTATATCCAACTAGGCTATGAAGGTGAGCACCTTATGTCATCCCTTCAGGTTCGTGTAAAGAACAGGGAAACTGGAGTTATTGAGAAGAAGCCAGTTCCCATTGACGTTACTGAATTGCTCCAGTCAGTTTTCAAACTGACCAACACTGGGAAGAAGAACCCCAACCAGTTCCTGAAATATAAGGCCGACATTCAGGCTTTCTTCGATGAGATTCAGGCTGATGGAAAGCCAAAGCCCTTCAGTACAGCAAACAACAACAAAGGTTTACTTCGTCCTGAACATCGTCTACTACTCGATGTAGTTCAGATGTGTATTTTGGGGAAGAAGTCTTCCTATGAACAAGTCAGCTGGCAGAAACTGAGTTTGATGCGCAGCATTTATGAAAATGACGGATCCAACTGGGTTGCAGTCATGGAGGAGCTTCTCCTGGCAGAAGCCCAAAAACTGAAGGAAGTCACTGACGGCATCACCATGGTTGGAACTGAGTCACTGAACCTTGCTACCAAGGTGTCAATACTGATTGAGATGCGTTTTAAGAATGCTGAGAAGCTATTTCCAGGGTTCACACCCTTTGAACAGAAGCTGCTATTCAGCACAAACTTGGAAGTTCTTACTTCCATGCATGGGAAGGTCAAGGCACTTCAGATGGAGGCTGAAATCCCCTCGCCTGAAGTCGATCCTTTACGGGTCATTGAAGACTATTATGAAGCAGCCCCTTCATCTCCTCCCAAGGTCACTCATCCTAAGACAAAGAGGAAGAGAAATCCGCCTCGACGCCCCCAGAAGCTGAAGAAGACTGCATTGGCCCTGATTGATGAGGATTCTCCACCTCCTTCTCCTCCACCTTCAGAGGATGACGCACCTCAGTTTCAACTGATTAAGCGACCCCGTCGCTCACTGATACTGACTGCTGACCTTCAGAGGCAGCTATCTACTGAAGACTCAGTGACACTTTCAGAAGTCTTCCCCTCATCAGTTTTGCCTCCCTCTCCTCCCAAATCTCCTTCTCCTCCTCTAACCCCCACTGAAACTGTGGTTCCCACCTCATCACCCCTACATGAACCTATCGTCATCTCATCCCAACCCTCTTCTCCTAATCCACCCACTTCTGACAACCCATCTAAACCCTTCTCACCGCCACCTTCCTCTCCCAATCCACCCACAACTGAAACAGTTACTGAGAACCTACCACCATCACCTCCCACTGAACCATCTCCACCTCACACTGACCAATCTCACTTAATTGAAACCGTTCACACTGCAACATCACCAACTGAAACCCAACCTGACCCTAACATCATTCAACCACCACCTACTCTTATTCCTACTCCCTCTTTCACTGAAATCCTAACAACTGAACCTTCACTCCATTCTTCACCTGATCCTACACCACCCCAAACTAACCTGAACCAAAGTCACCCTGAACCCCCACCTACACAAACTGAACCTACACCTCCACACAACACCCTTCATACTGAACAACACACTTCACCCCCCACTGAAACTGAACCCCCTCGTTATGAAACACAAGCCCATGCCTCCACCTCTGCACCCTCTGAAACCACTGCAACTCCGGCTCAATTATATCTAAACAAAATTGAGTTGCAGTCTATCCAATACCTCACCACCACTTTCCCTGTCCTTTTCAACCACCCCCACCTAGCCCAAGCTTGCCAGCGTCTCTGGTCTTGGAGGACCATACGCTTTTTGGATTCTCAGGCGCTGCACCATTACACTGAACTACATGGCATGAGCGCATTTTTACTTGAAGAAACTGATCTACAGGCCTCCTTTCAATTTTCTGATGCCCATGATGCATTTCTCAATACTGAGGCACTTATTGAGGCTCAACTGGCCCAAGCTGAATCTTCAGCTGGCCGTGTATATGTCTCCTGGACATCCTCTGCCGGTCCTTCCGCGACTCCAAATCAGTCCATGGCCATAGTGCCTTCTTTTGCTGACACATCTTTTCCTGAGGCTCCTATCTCAGACAAAATTTTTGTTGGAGCACACCGTTCATTTATTGCCTCTGAACTCAAGAAGCTTTTTGAAGCTGAGAGTTCACGCATATCCAATCAGGCTACAGCCATTGTCAACAATCTTCAGGCCAAGTATTCAGAACAGCTGGAAGCACGGACACTTCAGTTTCAGAAAACTATAGCTGTGCTTACTGAAGAAAATGCTCAACTGAAGAAACAACTCTCTCTCTTCAGTGCTGATATTCCTAATCTGATCCAAAACGCACTGCAATCTCAACTGCCAATACTGACTGATTCAGTTCAGAGAGAGATTGCTGCTCGCACTCCTGACTCATCAAGGATCAAGAAGCTCATCATCTCCTGCAACCATAACCGAGCCAACACCTCCTCACTCAGATCAGACTTTGACAACGCTTACAAAGAATTATCCACAATCTGTACTGATCAAAGTCAATCTTTATCTCGCCATCGCAAACGCCTGAGGACAGCCCAGAAACGCGCTGATTTCGCCTTTCTCCTGGCTGAGCGCGCTAAGTCCATTGCTGATACTGCAAGCGCTGCTGCAATGAAGGCTTGCACTGCAATTCAAAAGAAATTACCTTCAAGGCCTTCCGATACTGATCGGATCATTGCTGACTGCCGTGCCCGTCTGAGCCACATTGAACACTTTTGCCAAAACATAGCTGATGCAAATGAAATTCACTATCACTTTCCAGCTACTGAACCTCTAACGTGGTTTGCTGATCAGTCCCCTCCTGACCCTATTGCTGATGCCAATAAGGGGGAAGGACAGCAACCTGAAAACCCACCTGCAATCACCGAGCCAACTGAAGAAGAAGAAAAAGAAGCTGACAAGGAACAAAATGATGAAAAAGAAGACACTCCAGACATAGAACTGACTGATGAAGACAAGGAGTGAATCTATCAAATGACAAGGACGAACTCTCAGTTTTCGTGCCTTTAGTTCTGAACTTAAGATTCTGTATTTCATTCTGTACTGAAACTCATCAATGAATGAAATATATTTTTGTCTATCTTTGATCTCAACCTGATGACAACCATCTAGTTGTCCAGGCTCTGATTACCTTATTTTTTTTGGTTTGATTTACCTAACTGATTAACTAACCCATCTTTTCTTATAGATTAAGTGTTCTCCAGTTTATGGGGAATTTATTAACTTAGATAGATGTTTTCACGTTAGGTATTGGCATCATCAAAAAAGGGGAAATTGTTGGGAAATATTTTAAGAGTTTTGATTCAGATCCCAATACCTCCCCTGAAAAGATGTAATAAGACCAATACTGAATCTTAGTGTTTTGTCTAAGAACTCATATGTTAGGGAGTTCTAACTTTTTCAGGTACACTGAAGACAAGACTGAAGATTCAAGTTATCCCAAAACTGAAGGTCCATCCTGAAGTTTTGATGTTGAAGTATGAAGCTGAGTCTTTGCCAAACTGAAGTCAAGTACTGAAGGTCTATCCTGAAGTTCCATACTGAAGACCAGTACTTAATGATCAACTGAAGTATCATTCTGAAGTTCTGCACTGAAGCCCTTTCCTGAAGTTCTCTACTGAGTGACAGCCTAGTTAGTAGGCCTTTCCTTTTATAGCAAAAATCTTGGTTAGGTGAACAAGATCTTTTCTGCAGACACCTAAAATGGCAAAAAGGACGAAGACTCCAACGGGAAGAATTCAAACTCAAAGCTCTATCTCACAACGGCTATATCCTTGAGAGAGCACTATAAATACCCCGCTGCTTCAAATGCTTCAAGATACCGGTTACCCTGCTATCAAGCTTTCAAGCACTCTACTTCAGAACACACTCGAAGCTTTCAGTTCTCATTTCTTAGTGTTCATAGCGATTCATTTGTAACCGAAGAACAATCTTAGCTTTAGAATTAGCTCTAAGCTAGTAGTGATCAGTTTGACTGTAAATTCAACCTTCACGGTTGATCACTGTAAGATTGTTATCTCTCCATTAAGTTGGAAACCCTCGACTAACATCGAGTACTCGTGGACGTAGGAGTTTTCATCTCCGAACCACGCAAACCAAATCTCTGTCTCTCTGTCTCATTTAATTTCAGTATTCCTTATTCTTTATTCTACATCAACTGAATATTGATTAATTGAAAAGAGAAACAATTGCATTAAGTTTTCTGAAGCAAACGAGTAAGATTTAAAGCCACCACATTCCGCATACTTAAGATATTAGTCCATCAGTCAAACACTCAGTGTAGACTGAAGGATTCCTATCTGAGTCATCACTCTAACTGAAATACCTCCCTTCAGTTCAGGAGACACTGAAAAGTTTTTAAGTTGAAAATTGACTGGTGTATTCCCCCCCCCCCCCATACACTCAGTTCACTCGTTTCGGGACCAACAATTTCCACAATCTAATCAAATGTAGTGAACAATTATGAATTTGCTAATTCTATCAATAATGCTTTGTTCTTCTGTTGAACAAAATTTTCTTATTTACCTACTATCATAAATCATCAATTTTATTTTTTAAACTTTTTATGACGCATTAGTCAGCAAAGTCAAATGCATTACGAAAAAACATTTGATGCAATTAATCGTAAAATGATGTATTATAAACAAATGAAATCAATTTCTTAAAGCAAATAATCATAAATAATAAATTTGTATTTTAATGTGTCCCTGATTATAAGGTTTCTTACTTTCAATTTTGTCAAATATCATGACAATGTGTTATTTTTGCAATAAAATATTATTTTAGTGTATTTATTTTTTATTCAAATGCATAATTTTATGTTTGTCCTTTTTAGAAAGATCTTTGTCCAATTTTGATAATTAGTAAACTTTTATTGATAAATAATAAGTTTAAGTTCAAATTTTGTAAACCAAATATATATAGGAAACACATTACATATATATCATACGTTTGTATTACAATTTTTTTAATTAATTACATTAAGTTAATTATAAGGACAGTGCATTTGAATCTTATATAGTGATGCATGCATTCAATTATCATGAATAGAAATATTGAATTTATATATTGATGTATTGAACCTTATATAGTGGTGCACCACCCATTAATTTGTGATGCATTAAACCTTTAGATTCATAAAACTTATAATGATGAATTGATGCATTACAAAACAACTTATATCATGCTAGTATAGTAGTTCCTAATTGGAGTCTTATATTAATTCCCAATAGTTATGTATTGCAGTATCTTAGAACCGTTCATATATTCACGACGGGCACAATTTAACGTATCATCGACTAATATGACATGCTACAAAGATAAATAATAAATTTTTGATAAAATCATTAATTTTCACTTTTTAACTATAGTTTATTGATTATGGTATGGTTTAATATTTATTTTATATAAAATTAATAAAAATTAAACATAATAAGAAAACAAAATTTATAATATTTTATTTGCTTATGTGATATTAACACATCAGCAACAAACACATTAAATTGTGTCTGCCGTGGGTAGAAAAACATTCTCATCCAATATCTTATGCGATCCATTGGAAGTAGTTCGTCACAATATTTTATTGTTAGTTCCTTCCTATTTCAATAATTTATGATATTCGTTGCATCAAAAATATGCAATTTTCATTTTTTTTTCATTATTCTAATAATGTATTCAACTTGTGTTTATTAATACTATTGTGATTAACACTTAATATAATTATAAATGAATGCATCCTATTTTTAAAATTTATAAAAAGGTAAAGGAAAATATAAGAATAAAAAAATTCATGATGCATCAAGAAAGTACTGCATAAATTTAATTGAAATTTAATTTTTTGCATGTATGATTGTATCACCATGCATCATTACATTGCATTTTGATGCATAACTTGAAGTCCTACTGTATTAATTTGTTAGATGCATAGTAATTAATTTCTTGATGCATAGAGATACATATCTGAATGCATCAAATATATAAATTGCATGAAGATAATATAATTATTTTTGTTTTAATTGAGAAACAAAAATTACCCAACATAATCCAATTATACAATTGAGTAAACCGAATGGAAATTAATGTAATCTAAATCCAAGAAAGATTGTTTGGTTCTAGGATGAAGAAAGCGGATCCCATATTCCCATTAATCACGGTTAACAAAAAAATAATTTTTATTTTTTCTCTTTTCTACCCCTTCTCCCTTTATTTCCGATCTATTTCTAGGGGTGTGCAAAACCGAACCGGATCCGTTAAACCGACCCGGACCAACGGGTTCGGTCCGGGTTAGAACCGACCCACATAAAGAAACGGTCCGGGTCGGTCCAATTTTCTAGAACCGATTGTGTAACGGGTCGGTCCGGGTCCAAACCCGTTCAGACCCGCTGGACCCGGAACCGACCCGTATAAATAAAAATATATATTATTATGTTATTTTTCATTAAAAATATATACATTAATACAAAAAAATATAAACTTATGAAATTGTTGTTGGATTGTTATTGATTGTCATTAGTTTATGTTTTTGTTGTTGGATTAATGGATTATTATGGATTGATATTAGTTTATGTTTTTGTTGTTGGATTAATGGATTGTTATGAATTGATATTAGTTTATATTTTTGTTGTTAGATTAATGGATTGTTATGAATTGATATTAGTTTATGTTTTTATTGAGTATAAGATTCAATTGAGACTAATATAAGTTTAATTATATATTTATTTCTGAAAATATAAATTAAATGTATTTTTTTCGGGCCGGACCGAACCCGAAACTCGGTTCTGGGCCGGTCCGGGGTCGGTTCTAGACTTTCATTCGGTCCGGGTCGGTCCAATTTATAAAAAAGATCCGGGTCTTCGGTCCGACCGGGTCGGTCCGGGTTGGACCCGATGCACACCCCTATCTATTTCAGTTTTTTAAATTTTTTATAAACATCTGATCCAACCGACCAATTAAAGATAATCTATGTCTTACAATTGTTCTTAGTTCTTATATGTTGGATAGGAAAATCCACAACAAAATAAATAATGGAAATAGAAATAAGTAGGCTCCAAATAGCTTTGGAGATTATACCTTTCTTAGAATGAAACAGATCAGCAATCGTCTTTGAGTCTCGATCGTGATGGCTTCGCCTGCAAAACAGAGCCGGAGGAGAGGTTGGGGTTCCTCCGGGAAGGAACTCCGACGCTCAAGTTAGATCTTCTTGATGGAACAGTTAATAGAGTACTGAAGTATATTTCGAATGAAAGAGTGTAAGTGTGTTAAAAGAAACCTGATCGATGTATATTAATATGATAGAGTAAGAACAATGGGCAATCTGGTAATTTACCCTTGATAACAACTTATAACGTCTTGTACGAATATCAGAACTTATCCAATGAGAAAAGGCCACGCGTCCGGTGGTCCCATTCTACTGATAACTTATCAGCAGACAAACTGCTTACTTTCGAGCATATGTCAGAAATATTCTAGTACATGTCAGACAGCTGAGACTCCACATTCGCGTGCTATTCCAGACCTCCAGTCAGACCTCGAGAGCGAGTAAAAACTGATAAAAGTATTTACCTTCTACACTTATTCTCAAATAATCAGAGCTTCTGTGGAGCTCCTTAAATTCCAGATCCTCATCAGGTCTGGGATTACTAAACCGTTCAAGCTCTGACGTGAGGATACAGAACCAAAATCTAACATTCAACCCCAGAGCCTAGCTCTGATCTGCGACCTCAGAACCGAGCTAATGCTCTGCTCTGGCAAATCAGAGCCATTAAGCTCTGATTTAATAAAATATTAAAAAGAGCTTCATATATCTTTATACCCGGTATTACTATTTCAGCATTCAGAACGATTCTTTTTAAAGTCACGCTGATATTATCCATATCATTATATAATTAGGAGTTTTCACTGGAACCCTCCCCTATATGTGTGTATATATATATATATATATGAATTAATCAATGTATTGTAGTTTGTGTGTCTTCAGTTCTCAAGTTTTACCAAAAACACCAGTTCTTATTTGATACATTCCATATATAAATACTATAACACAAACTTTCTAATTGTTTGTCTTTAACACACTCATAACATGAATAAATGTGGTGCATATTTTTTTAGGGAAAAGAAGAAGTTAAAGAATATATTGATTTACATGAAATTTCAAAACGGGAGAAAATCAATGTAGAGGGGATGATTTCACTATGAGTCGGAAAATATGGTACACGAGTATATATTATACCAGAAATCCTATTCCTAGTCGTATAAAGTTGCCTTGCGAGCTTATTGTTATCGACCCAAATATTTTGTGTTGCTGAATTAACATGTGTTGGGTAAGTGAACGGTGGAAATAGGAACAATAACGATAACAAATAGAACAGAACACAAGGAATTACGTGGTTCGGCTCAAAATCAAGCCTACGTCCACGGGAGAACAGAGATCAATTCACTAATTTCAAAAACGAAAGAAGTTACAGAGATTACAATGAACACTCAAGGATTTACTCTCTTTCTTTCCTCTCGTGTATCACTCTCCCTCTCTCTATAGAAATTTACAAGTGAATATGAAATTGCGAAAAACCAGCGTCAACAATCACAGAGCTACGAGCTATATATAGATACAAGAAATAACCCCCATGGAATTCACTAGAAGGATGTAGATGGCAATTCCCGAATACTCCAGATTGATTCTGTTAGATGCAACTAACTCCCGTACAATCTAGATGATTCCTGCCACTTCTTGTTGTAACAAACTCCAACAACTGGATTCGACCGTTAGAAACGGTTAAAACCACCTTCAAGAATTCTCGGGAACATTTCTGCTAACAACAGATAGAAGAACAAAATCCCAGGACAGATTGTCATCGTGCTGCTTGAGACAATCTGCCATTTTAACGATCTGTCTCTTCACAGCGACCTTCACCACGGTAAACAATCTGCCAGCCTTCACTCGGTAAACAGCCTGCTCACCAACAGTTCACTGCAGCGGCCTGCTTACCAACAGATAGTGTACACACCACTCATCACTATCTGCTCACCAACAACCTCACCACAGTGGGCTGCCCTTGGTGAACGATCTGTTCTTCTCCAAACGATCTGCTCCAGCATTTCATAGCAGCGAGCTGCTCTTGCTGAACCACAGCAGCGGGCTGCTCCTGCTTGCACTCCACTTGCAGCGGGATGTTCCTGCTTCACTATCTGTTCTGCCAAAGCTACAACACAGCTCGCTGTTAAGCTGCTTCCCAACATCTTTGCAGCCGCGGGCTGCCCCCGCTAAAACCTCAGCAGCGGGCTTCTCCCGCTTCACTATCTGTTTTCACAAGCTGTTCCATTACTATCTGCTTTCCAATCGATCTGTCACCAGAAACGATATACCACAGATAGTCAGCATATCAACAGATGGTACCAACCACTATCTGTTCATCAGAAAACGATATGCTCATCACCATCTGTCATCCAGACAGATGGTTCATGCATTAACAGCGATCTGCTGTACCAACAGCCATCTGCTCCACTATCTGTCCAACAGCAGATAGTGTATTCCATTCATTACTATCTGCTCCCGCTGAACCATAACATCGAGCTGTTCTCCAACAGATAGCATGTTGAACAATCGATCTGTTCATTATCAACAATCGATCTGCTCCCTCAACATAAAGCACTATCTGTCCAAAACCACAAGCGCTCAACTTCAGCTCATGTGATCACAACTCTCAACAATCTCCACCTTGATTACATGACCTGAATCAAGGACTTCTCCACACAGCTCGCTGTCGAGCTGCACCAGCCCCCTCACGGGCTGCTCCACCTCAATCTCGAGGTACCAAGCTTACCAGATCGAGGCAATGATAAAACTTTGCCGCTGGCAATGCTTTTGTTAATGCATCTGCTGCATTATCATCTGTTCCAACTTTAACGACCTGTATATCACCTTCTCTCACAATATTTCTTATGAAGTGATGTCGCACATCAATGTGCTTAGTCCTTTCATGGAACACTTGGTGTTTTACAAGGTGTATAGCACTCTGGCTATCACAGTTCACCTGGATTACTTTCTGCTCCACACCCATCTCCTTCAGAATTCCTTTTAACCACAAGGATTCCTTCACTGCTTCAGTTAAGGCCATGTACTCTGCCTCTGTAGTTGATAACGCAACAACAGATTGAAGAAACGATCTCCAGCTTATGGCAGTCCCATACAGGTTGAATACATAACCTGTCTGTGACTTCCTTGAATCCAGATTAGCTGCATAATCTGAGTCAACATACCCCATCAACGGTTGATCAGGCTCCACCTCCATCCTTTGATACTTTAAACCAAAATTTGAAGTTCCCTTCAAGTATTTCATCAACCATTTCAACGCTTCCCAATGGTATCGACCTGGATTTGCCATATACCTACTGGTAACACTGATTGAATGAGCTACATCGGGCCTTGAGCAGATCATCGTGTACATCAAACTGCCAACAATATTGGCATATGGTATTTTCCCCATAAACTTTCTATCTTCTTCATTTTCTGGCCTGTGCTCAGCAGAGAGTTTGAAGTGCTGAGCCAGAGGAACTTTAACCTCCTTCATTGAATCCATTTTGAACTTTCTTATAACACCCTTGATGTAATCACGCTGCATCAACCACAAGCTACCTGCTTGCCTGTCCCTTATAATGTCCATACCCAATATCCTCCTCGCATCTCCGAGATCTTTCATGTCAAACTCTGCTCTCAACTCCTCCTTGATTTTGTCAACCTCCTTCATGGTTTTGCCAGCAAGCAACATGTCATCAACATACAACAGCAGATAGACTTTTGCTCTCCCATCTCCCTCCTTGAGATACACACAGCTATCGAACTGTGATCTGGAAAAACCAATGGATGTAACATAATCATCAAATCTCAAATACCACTGTCTGGAGCTCTGCTTCAGACCATATAGAGATTTCTTGAGTAAGCAGACTTTGTATTCATCTCCAGGTAGGATAAATCCCTCGGGCTGGGTCATATAAATGTTTTCCTCCAAATCACCATGGAGAAAAGCTGTTTTCACATCTAGCTGTTGTAGTTCCAGGTTGTTCTGAACAGCTAGAGATAGCATCAACCTTATACTACAATGCTTGACAACAGGGGAGAACACTTCATTGAAGTCTATCCCCTCCTTCTGGGTAAACCCTCTGGCCACTAACCGAGCTTTGTATCTGACCTTGTGCTGCTGGCACACCTCGATCTTTTTCTTAAAGATCCATTTGCAGCTAACACATTTCACACTCTTCGGTCTGTCTACAAGCTCCCAAGTGCCATTCTTATGCAATGATTCAAGCTCCTCTTGCATAGCAGCAAGCCAATCTGCTCCTTCTTTACACCTCACTGCCTCCTTGTAACTTCTAGGTTCTGGCCCCTCCTCTTCTGCTATGGCCAGTGCGTAAGATACCAAATCAGCATGTCCATATCGATCAGGTGGATGGACAGATCGTCTAGCTCTATCACGAGCTAAATGGTAGTTAGTTAGATCATCACCAGCAGCTCGCTGCTCCTCTTCCTCATCAGAGCTGAGCTGCTCATCCATATGATTTGTCCTTTGATTGCTGTTCTGGAACTCCACCTGCACTCTTGCATTCTTGGAGTGACCATTTCCTGGATCAACCTGTCCAGATTTTCCTTTTCCTTCGGCAGCGGGCTGTTCCTCTCCACCAGGAGCAGCGGGCTGTTCTAACATAGGCATTTGATTCTCCACGAATCTCACATCCCTACTAATGATGGCCTTCTGGTATCCTGGTTCCATGCACCACAGTTTGTATCCTTTCACTCCCTTGGGATATCCAAGCATGACACATTTCAGTGCCCTGGCTTCCAATTTATCCTGCTTCTTGTGAACATAAGCAAGACAACCAATAGCCTTGAGATAACTGTAATCTGGAACTCTTCCATACCACACCTCATCTGGAGACTTGAAATTGTTTGACACAGCTGGACTTTTGTTGATTAGGTAACAGGCTGTCATGGCAAGTTCACCCCAAAAATTCTTTGGCAGCCCGCTGCCTATCCTCATGCATCTGATCCTTTCCAGGATCGATCTGTTCATCCTCTCTATCACACCGTTTTGTTGTGGGTTTCCAGGTACAGTCTTATGCCTTTTAATTCCATTCTCAACACAAAATTTCTGGAATTCATCTGACATGAACTCAAGTCCATTATCTGTCCTCAAACACTTCAATTTGACGCCCTTCTCATTGACAACTTCAGTGTGCCATTCCACAAACTTCTGAAGTGCATCAGACTTGGACTTCATGACATATATCCATAATTTTCGAGAGAAATCATCAATGATGGACATAAAATACTTTCCCCCAGAAATAGTTTCCACCCTTGCAGGCCCCCACAGATCGCAATGCACATAGTCAAGAGGTGAAGTTGATCTGTACTTGCTAGTAGGATAGGGCAGCTTCTTGCTCTTGCCTAAGATGCATTCCTCACAGTCCTTGACCTTGAGTATTTCTTTGGCTTTGATAATCCCCTGCTTCCTCAACTCATTCATCCCTTTCTCACTAAGATGACCCAGCCTCAAATGCCAAACCTTGCTTTCATCCTCAGCAACATTCCCAGAATCTCCAGTGATGACATCTGCCAACAGATAGTAGAGACTCCTTTTCCTCACACCAGTGAGCATAACTCTTGAACCATTCATGACCTTTAGGTACCCATTCTCAGAAACAAAACCATACCCCTTGCTTTCAAGCATTCCCAGGGATATCAAGTTTCTCTTGAGGTCTGGAACATACCTCACTTCCGATAGAATTTTAACAGATCCATCGTTGGATTTGAAGGTAATTTTGCCAACGCCTTTCACTCTGCAAGCATGATCATTACCAAGAGTGATTAGTCCAAAATCACCAAGCTGGAGATCATTGAACCATTCCTTCATGTGTGACATATGGAATGTACAACCTGAATCCATAATCCACGCACCATCAATCTTGGAGCTGATCACATTCATCATCTCAGCCTCCTCTAGAACCTCTGCAATATCAGCAGCACCCTCATCTCCGTTTGTGCCATTTGCAGCTTGCTTTCTTTTCCACGAGAAGCAATTTTTCTTAAGGTGGCCTGGTTTCTTACAGAAATGGCATTTCCTTGTTTCCTTCTCATCCTCTACTTTGCTCTTTCCTGGCAATTTCTTCTGGAATTTCTTCTTCCCAGATTTTCCAGATTTAGCTTTAATAGCCAAACCCTCCGCACTAGTTTCACCTTTTCCATTGTGAAGTTTGCTTAACTCCTTGGACTTGAGCGCAGTCTGGACTTCATTCATAGTGATGGAAGTCTCTCTCCCATAAAGCATGGCATCCTTAAGGTGTTCGAAGCTTTTAGGCAGAGCACTCAATAGGATAATGGCTTTATCTTCATCAGTGACCTTTACCTCAATATTCTCAAGGTCATCTAATATCTTGTTGAACTCATCGAGCTGGTCATGGATTGACTTGTCCTCAACCACCTTGAACGCGTACAACTTTTGCTTGGCATACAATCTGTTCGCCAACGATTTGGTCATGTATAATGACTCAAGCTTCTGCCATATCCCCGCAGCAGTGGTCTCCTTTGAAACTTCCCTTAGGACTTTATCTCCCAAGCATAGGATGATTGCGCTGTGAGCCTTCTCCTTCATCCTTTCCCGTTCTTCATCTACCTTCACCTTATCCTCGCCTTCTTTGGAGCTCGAGCTAGGCTCCAATGGCGGATCTGGCCTGAGCGCATCAATTAATCCATTTTGGACTAACAATGCTCTCATCTTAATCCTCCATAAACCGAAGTCGTTCTTCCCGGTGAATTTCTCAACATCAAATCGAGTTGTCATCGTGATTGATTCCTTCCTCTTCCCACAGACGGCGCCAATTGTTGGGTAAGTGAACGGTGGAAATAGGAACAATAACGATAACAAATAGAACAGAACACAAGGAATTACGTGGTTCGGCTCAAAATCAAGCCTACGTCCACGGGAGAACAGAGATCAATTCACTAATTTCAAAACAGAAAGAAGTTACAGAGATTACAATGAAGAACACTCAAGGATTTACTCTCTTTCTCTCCCCTCGTGTATCACTCTCCCTCTCTCTCTAGAAATATACAAGTGAATCTCAAATTATGCTGAAAGTCTGTTTAATCACAGAGCTCCGTGCTATATATAAGACACTAGAAAAAATCTCATGGAAATCACTAGAAAGATGTAGATGGCAATTCCTGAATATTCCAGATTGATTCCGTTAGATGCAACTAACTCCCGTACAATCCAGATGATTCCTGCCACCCACTGCCACATCTTGTTGTAACAAACTCCAACAAACTCTGACAGCTTGATTCCACCGTTAGAAACGGTTAAAACCCTTTCTAGAACCACCGGGAACATTCCCGCTAATAACAGATCGATGAACAGAAAACCCAGAACAGAACGTTATAGAGCAGCAAGAGGTTCGCCTATTAACGTTCTGTTCCACCAGAACTTCACCACAGCAAGTTGTACCCAGCAAACGTTCTGCCCCACTTGCTGCTAGACAACAGAAAGTCAATCGTTCTGCTTCACTATCTGCTCAACAACAGATAGTTAATCGTTCTGCTCTACTATCTGCTCAACAACAGATAGTCAACCATTCTGCTCCACTATCTGCTCTACAACAGAAAACACGAT
>JAPKLX010003631.1:0-10846 GCA_026898415.1 Leonotis leonurus | reverse complement strand
CAACTTTCCAAACCCTGTTGGATGGACCTTGATCTTGACGTGGCAAGAGTATATGATGTGTAGGATGATGTCAGCTATAGGCTTGATGACTCAATCGCTCTGGTTCATCGCTGTAAACATCGATCTGGTCATCGATCTGGTCGCTGTCTGTTACAGCAGATCGATTCCTTTGAGCGTGAAATCTTGACCTACATCCTATTCTAAGTTGAGAATGACTTCTATAGGAACATATCCTTTACATTATAAGTCATCTCCTAATCTGTTCCAAAACAGAAATCACTTAAACTATAGTGATCTGGTTTTTACACGAGGAACAGGTTAACATACAGATCAGCTAAGTGTGTTTCGAAAGACCATCATCAACACTAATCTTTAGGGTTCCCAACAATTTCCCCCTTGTTGATGATGTCGAAACCACACTTTTACAAAAAGAATCCTATCAGCTAATACAGATCGGTCTGGTCTGGTTTTCCAGTTTGATCAGATTTCGTTATTAAGTTTATAACGTTAAGGATAGTTTATATATGTTCTGGACAATGAATTATTGTCACAGAAACTCAAACTGGATTCATATATATATAGAGTCAAAAAAAAAGAGTTTTACAGATAGACAGAACAAGAATGAGAAAAAGGCAGATCATAAAAGATGAAAAATAGAAGACTATCTGCTCTTCCTCTTCTCCTCCTGTTGTTTCTTCAATTTTGCTCTGGTCTCGTCAGAGATGAGCTGAACACTTTCATACACTCCCTCTCTTACTCTAATGTAATCTGGATCTTCAGCATCCACTTTGTACCCTCTGTTTTCTGCTAGTTGGTTTATGAAGTTCAGCAGAAAGGTTTTGTCAGGGAGATCTATCCCAGGAATAGTGGGACAGGTCCTGAACTCCCTTTCTGGAGCAGTTATCCGGACATTGGCTTGTGCAGCAGCAGCTCGGATTTCTTCCACCAAATCCTTTGCATCATTTCTATCTATGTACAGATCGAAGGCTTCATTTGGAGTCCCCTCACAGTAGAGAGGTTCTTTGAGAAAATGTCGACACATTATGAATCCATACTTTAGCCCTTCAAAACCTTCCTTCAGATGATCTGGGACCCAGTTGGTCTCTCCCTGTTTTGCCAGTGACCTGCGTATAGGAGCAGAGGAGAACCAACTTGATCCAGCTCTTTTCTTTTTCTTGGGAGGTTGGGATGAGCTGCTTGGAGTGAAGGTTTTCTGCGCTTGGAATGAGGGTGGGCTGGCAGTGCTTGGTCGATCTGTTGTAATAGCTGGAGTTGGTTTCTTTGTAGTAGATGCACCAGATCCAGACACGCTCTTCTGTTTCTTCTTTTCTTGCGCAGCAGCAGCAGATGGCATTCTCTTTCCACTCCCTTCCCCCTTTTCGACATCATCAATGAAGGATTGAATGAATGTCTTGAGAGAGGTGACTTCGTTTTTCAGCTCAGCGATCTCCTTAGCAGATTCAATTCTGCTAGACAGCAGCGAGGTGATGTTGAGATTGGAATCATTGATCTGCCTCTGAAGAAAAGTCTGTGTTTTGGCCAGATCAGATTTAAACTCTTCTTGAGCTGCCTTGATGTCTGCTGTTTCATCAAAATAAGATTTGAGCAGAGTGGATGTTGGATATTGCAGATCGCGTAGCTTCCTTTCAACAAAGTTTTTGCCGTCTGTGTCGAACTGTCTGAGTAGCAGTCTGGTGTAGGAGTTGGCTTCTTTGACTAGATCTGCTGTGAGACTATCTGTCTGCTCCTTGACTATGGTGTGTACCATGTCTTTCTCTTTTTCTGCGAAGGCACGGATGATTTTGTACATCTCCTTCACTTTGAATTCTGTTGAGAACAGACTTTGATCAATCTGGGCTTTCCTCTCATCAGCAGCAGCCCTGTCATCGTCCATTTTCTTACTTATCTCCTCAAGTTTCAAGCGACAGATGCGCCTTAGATCAGTGTCGACCTGGTTGACATGGGATTGCAGATGGTCGTTGAATTCTGTCAGTATGCGTGTGGCTTCATCTTGGACCGTGGTCAGTGTGCCGTACATATACTGATCCACCTTCTTGGAAATAAGGTCTCTGATTTGAATATTAGATAGGGATTGATGCTGGTCCATCAATATATCTTCCAAGGTGAATGTTTGCACATGTACATTCTGGGCAGCTGCAACACCAGGAGTGATGATATCATGTGTAAGCTCGCCTCCTATATTCTGTCCAAGGAATTCTTCTTTGTCTAGTTCTTCTTCAGTTGGTGCAGGTGGAGTAGTGATCTGCACACCAGTGTCAGTCATGACCTGGTCTGGTGCAGGTTCTGCTATTGCTGCACCCGGTTGGTGAGCAACAGATGGGGCAGTCTCATCATCATCTTCATCCACAATGCTGGCATAAAATTGTAATTTCCCAGCTTTCTCATAAATCTCTCTCAGATTGATCTGCAGCTTCTGAGCTTCGAGCTGGGCAATTGCAAGAATGGATTGTGAGAAGCTTTCTCTTAGCTCTGTAACTGAAGATACTTCAAAAATGTTCAGCAGCGTGGCTTCCTCTGCCTTGAGCTGATCAATCGATCTGATTTTAAGCAGAGCATCTAGTACATAGAATTCCTTGTCTTTGATCAGCAGCAGCAATTTTACCCTCTTAGCTGCATCATAGCTCTCAGGAGTGAGCTGGATGCCTGGAAAAGTGTTAAGCACAGCTCTGTCTGCTTCAGCTTCAATCATTTTTACTACAGACTGAGCTGTTTTCTTTTCAACATCTTCATCCGAAGATTCAGTTTCTTCCTCATCCTCCTCAGCGATCTGTTCCAAAGGCTCAGCAGATGATGAACTGATTGTGTGAGCTGGGGAGAAATCCCTGGACGGGTCTGGGTGTACTGCTGTTAGAGGCTCTACTTCCTCTGGTTCATCAATCAATACAACATTTTCTTCCTCAACCTCATGTTGAGGGAGTGCAGTTTCTTGTGCTGGTTCAGAGCTCTGTTCTGTATCAGCCAGTTTTTGAAGCTTTCGTCGCTTAGTTTTTGGTGGTTGGGCTGCTGTTGATATGTCAGTTTCAACTGAGCTGGCTCTCCTGGTTGTTCTCTTGGTAGGAGTTTTCTCTGTTTGCTTCTCCTTAGATGTTTGAGATTTTGTGGATCGATCTGCTGGACCAGAAGGAGGAATCCAGATAGGATTTGAACTCCCCATTTCCATCTGAGCTCTGAAGACTACAGGATCTTTAGCTCTGGCAATCAAGTTTGCTGAAATGCCCATTGACATTTCCAGCTGATGCTGATCCTTTGGAAAATGCTGCCTGGTGTTAAATTCAACCATCGTATCCCACTGATGTTGAGGGAAGAATGACTCAAGCATAAAGCTTATCTTTGTTGAATGACGCAAGCTGCTTCTTTTTACTTCAATGCCAGGAGAGCTCCCTTTCACAAATAAAATCATTTTGGCCTCCTTAGTCAACAGATCGTACAAGATCCTGCTCCAGTTGACTGGCAGATTAAGAACCACGGCGGCCAAAATCCTGAACTTCTCGGGGGTCACCTGGTCATAGGATCCATTGTGATTTAAGAAAATCCTCTGTACGAATTCAAAAACGATTCTGAACTCTGGCGCAAGAAGTGCACGGACAAACATCCTGTTGGTGTAATGGATAGGGACTGTCATGACCATTTCCACAGCTTCTTGCAGCTGTTCTGCGGTAATCTCTCCAAGGTCAAGTCCCTCATCCTTCACCTTGTAAGCAGCGTTGATGATGTTGATGACATTATAAGGTGTGTTGCTTACTGTATTTCCTTTGCTCACCCTGATGGTGGCCTCATCTCCACCTCTCTCTCCCTGCCACGAGAGGTAGAAGGCAGCAACTTCCTTGGGTAGGAAGTGCTCAGGGTGTGAGGATATAATCTTGTGAAAACCTACAATGAACATAGCAGTGTAGATGTGAGCACTATCCTTCCATCAGTGAAGTATAAGTGCCACAAGAACAGTTTATGCAGTTCTACGTAATTTACAGATATCACATACAAGAGAAAAGATATAGAGTAAAACATTTAGACATTTGAATACTAATTAAAAGCGAAACATGAAACCTTTGCACTGACGAACGAGATCAAATGCCTTCTCCAGTTTATGAAACCCGAAGGTATCAAGAACCGCAAAAAGGTCTTGGTGAATATAAGGTTTCAGATAGGTTGCTTGTTCCAGAAAAGCAGACGATTTGGGAACCATTTTTGCTAAAAAGAGAATTTTGCAAGAGAGAATTTTGGGAGGCAGAAAATTTGCTAAGTGTTTGAAAAAAAAAAGGTTTGTACGCGTAAGTGATACACGAACCGCCTTATCAATCTATATACGCAAAAGAAAAGATAAACAAGGTAATAAATTATTGAGAAATCCTTCCCTTTTTCAGCTTTCCCGCCTTTCCATGTACTAGGTTTTCTACCCATAGTCGCCTCTCCTTTTCGTATGATGCACGCGCTATGATCGAACGGTTATGAGATGGCGCGTTATTTTTGATGCAATCTTTTATCTCCCTTTTTCTAGATTTGGTAGATATTTTTCTCGATCACGTCTCCCAATTACTGCATGCAATCATCAAAAATAGATGATTTTGAAATCTAATGTCAGAATATAAATATTTAGTCACCGTATATAGTTGACCTTTCCCCCTTAACCAAGTAATATAATAATTAATGGAAATATTAAGTCTATATCCACGTGGCATTAGGTAATCTGGTTGAGGTCAATTTTTTTTTTTTTTGTGGTAACTGCTCTCTGTTCGAGGCATCTTTCATCTTTCTGGTTGAAGCTCTTCTGGTTCAACTTTCTGTTAAAGTTGACTAGCTTCACTTTGAGACTTGCTGGTTTGAGACTCTCTGGTTTAGCTTTCTGTCTTTGAGACTTGCTGGTTTTGAGACTCTCTGGTTTAGCTTTCTGTCTTTGAGACTTGCTGGTTTTGAGACTCTCTGGTTTAGCTTTCTGTCTTTGAGACTTGCTAGTTTTGAGACTCTCTGGTTTAGCTTTCTGTCTTTGTTCAATCTGGTTGCTTTTTAGTAATTCCTGGTTGGAATTTTATTGATATGTGTGTTAGTGATCTGGTGTTAGTTCCCTGTTGGAATTTCTGGTGATCTGGATCTTATCACTCTGGACCATGATGATCTGGTTTTGATTCCCTGTAGGATTTTATCAATCTGGATCATGATGATCTGGTGTAGATCAATCTAGTTTAGATCAATCTGGTTTAGATCAATCTGATTTAGATCAATCTGGTTCAGATCAATCTGGTTTTATCCTCAAGATTTAAGAGTCCTAGCTTTCCACAAAGCATCTTAAACCTTTCTTCTGGTAATGCCTTAGTGAGGATATCTGCTCTCTGAACTTCAGTGTGTATCTTCTCAATCTGTACATGTTTTCTTTCAACATGATCTCTTATGAAATGATGCCTTACGTCAACATGTTTGCATCTGGTGTGCAGCACTGGGTTCTGTGTAATTGCTATAGCACTTGAGCTGTCACAGAAAATTGGTATTTCCTTGACATCAATCTCATAGTCTTTAAGCTGTTGTCTTAACCACAGTATTTGTGCACAACAACTTCCAGCTGCCATATATTCTGCCTCTGTAGTTGAAGTGGCAACTGATGTCTGTTTCTTTGAGAACCAAGAAATAAGTTTATTCCCTAAAAACTGACATGTACCAGATGTTGACTTTTTGTCCAGTTTACATCCAGCATAATCTGAGTCAGTGTATCCAGTTAGCTCAAAGTTGTCTTCACATGGATAACATAATCCTATATGGGCTGTTCCCTTAAGGTATCTTAGTATCTTCTTAGCTGCTTCCATGTGAGACTCTTTGGGGTTTGCTTGATATCTAGCGCATACTCCTACTGCAAAAGTGATGTCCGGTCGACTTGCAGTTAGATAGAGTAATGATCCTATGATCCCTCTGAATTGTGTAACATTAGCTGGTTTTCCATCGGGATCTGGACCAATTTTCCCATTGGTCTGCATTGGGATTTTCACTGGATTACTGTCTTTTAATCCAAACTTTGTCAGCAGATCGTTGATGTATTTTGTCTGATTAATAAAGATACCATCTGGTAATTACTTGACCTGCAAACCTAAAAAGAAACTCATTTCTCCCATCATGGACATTTGATACTTATTTTTCATAAGTTCAGCAAATTTGTCACACAGATAGGTAGATTGAGATCCAAAAATGATATCATCTACATAGATCTGGACTAAGAGAATGTTTTCTTTGACTTTGATGATGAACAAAGTCTTGTCAACAGATCCTCTTCTAAATCCAGATTCCAGTAGGAAGGTTGATAAGGTCTCATACCAAGCTCTGGGAGCTTGTTTTAGACCATAGACTGCCTTAGCCAGTCTGTATACTTTCTGATCTGGATCTGCTTCTTCAAATCCAGGTGGCTGTTCCACATATACTTCTTCTTCAAGAATACCATTGAGGAAGGCACTTTTGACATCCATCTGGTATACCTTGAACCGTTTGTGAGCAGCATATGCTAGGAATAGCCGTATAGCTTCTAATCTGGCTACTGGAGCGAATGTTTCATCAAAATCAATGCCTTCTTGTTGATTATAGCCTTTAGCTACTAATCTGGCTTTGTTTCTGACTACTTCACCATTCTCATCCCGTTTGTTCTTGAACACCCATTTTACACCTATTACTCCTTGGTGTTTGGGTCTGTCCACGAGATACCAGACTTCATTTCTTTTGAACTCATTGAGTTCTTCTTGCATTGCTGTTATCCAATCTGCATCTTGAAGTGCTTCATAAGCATCAGATGGCTCCATGCGAGAGAGGTAACAGCTCAACAATGCACTTTCTCCATGCATTCTTCTAGTCTTCACACGATCTGATGGGTTCCCAACGATCTGTTCTGGTGGATGATCTTGTATCCATCTTCTTCTCCTGGTTATTTCTTCATCAGATAACTCAGAATCAGGTTGATCTGTTGGTTCCTCAAATTCAGGGTGTGCTGTTGACGTAGCATGAAATGGATTCTCATCTGGGCTTTCTTCTGGATGTTGATCATCATTTGTGGTAATTGTATCATTGACTTCTGTTGATGATCTATTCTCATCCAGGTTAGGTAGTAGTATTCCCCCTTGCTGTATGATCTCCTCAGCAACAGGTTGAGTGATAATTTCTTCATCCTCACTCCTAGAATTCCAGATAAGAACATCTTCTAGTAATAGATCATTCATCCTTCTGGTTGTCACCTGATTGTCTGTCTGCTTTTCATCTGGTGATCTGTACTCAACAATAGACTCATCAAAAACAACATGAGGTGTTACTTCCACAATATGAGAATTCTTATTGTAAACTCGATAAGCTTTACTGATATCAGAATATCCTAAGAATATTCCAGGGTCAGTTTTGCTATCAAAAGTTTTCAACTGAGATTTCCCATTATTGTGTATGTAACATAAACAGCCAAAAGTTCTAAAATAGGAGATCTTAGGCTTTCTGTTGTTCCATATTTCATATGGAGTCTTTCCATGTCTGAGTGTGATGGATGATCTGTTTTGCGTATAGCAGGCAGTGTAGATGGCTTCTGCCCAGAATTTCTTTGGTAGATTGGTTGAGTTGAGCATTGTGCGTGCTGCTTCTTTGAGTGATCTGTTTCTCCTTTCAACAACTCCATTCTGTTGAGGAGTTCGAGCAGCAGACGTTTGATGAGTGATGCCCATCTTGTTGCAATATGCTTCAATCTTCTGGTTGAGAAATTCTGTTCCTCGATCTGTTCTGATAGAGGTTATACTCATCTCTTTCTGTTTAGTGATTTTGTGTAGAAAGTCAGGGAGCTTGTCTAGAGTCTCTTTCTTTTTCAACAGAAAGATGACCCAAGTGAATCTTGAGTAATCATCTATGATTACCAAAGTGTACTTTCTCCCATTGATACTTAGTGGTTTGACTGGTCCAAACAGATCAAGGTGTAACAGCTCTAGTGTCCTTGATGTTGAGTGAGCTGTTTTGCTTGTAAAGGATGATCTGGTCTGCTTTCCAGCTTGACAGGCATCACATATATGATTTTTATCATACACCTGATCTGGTAGTCCTTCTACTAACCTTTCCTTGGCAATCCTGTTGATTGATTTGAAATTAAGATGACTTAATCTCTTATGCCATAACCAGCTTGTTTCTGATACAGTCTTAGTGACTAAGCAGGTCTCGATCTGGTTTGTCCACTGGACAATATATAACCTATCCTGCAGTTTACCGGTAAGGAGTATTTCATCTCCTTCCTTATTCTTCACCAGACAGTTGTTAGTATCAAAAACAATCTGATTACCATTAGCACAAAACTGACTTACAGAAAACAGATTGTGACTAAGACCCTCTACGTATGACACATTTGTGATAGTAGTCTTGCCTACTCTGATGTTTCCATACCCTCTGGTATACCCTTTTGAATTACATCCAAAAGTGACCTGTGGGCCTGGTTTCACTATGTAATCTGTCAGTAGATTTTTGTCACAAGTCATGTGTTTTGAGCAACCGCTATCTATAATCCAGATAGTTCCTCTAGCTATCTTGCTTCTTCTTGCAGTTCTTTGATCCTGCAATTAATCAAACTTAGCTACCCTTTCAACGCTTGGGTGCTTGATTATTAGTAAACAATCCTTTTCGAATCCAGAACATTCTAGGGTTAGGAACAACAATATAGCAGGTAATGATATTTCCCTCATTATCTACTTTTGATACAGAGTGTATTTCAGATGGATGAAATCTCTCTATCTTATCCTTCTGTAATCCTTTCTTAGTATGTTCTGTTCTGTTGACAATTTTTGTCCTGTTGACAGTTTTTGTCCTGTTGACATTAGCTCTTTGAAGGTGTTCTGTTTCTGTGTAGTGAGCTGGTTGTCCCCTGGTTTGATGATACTGTCTGTTCTTTGCATCTTTCATTATCATCTTTTGAGAGTAACCTTTCTTGTTTTTCAAGTCTTTCACTTGATCTGGTATTTTCTTCCTTTCTGGTACGAAGCTTATAGTTCCTGAAGATTTTTCTGAGTGACCTGGATATCCCAATCCAGATGTTCCCTTTTGTTGCAGATTGATTAGCAGCTTGGCACGCTCATCACTCTTGTAGATCATTTCTTTTCCCTTCTTGATCTTTTCTTCAGCAACATTGTATCTTGAGATCAGATCCTTAACTTTTGAGTTAAGAGAGTGAATTTCACTGTCTTTGCTCTTGATCTGTTCTTCCAGATCAGTAACTTTAGCAACAAACTTAGTGTTTGCTGTGCTTAAGATCTGCTCAACTTTCTTCAATCTGTCATTCTCTTCAACAACTTCTTTAAACAGTCTTTTGATGCTTGAGTAGCTTTTGAACATCTCATCTATTTCATTCCATGAGTATTCTGCTTGATCTTCACTTTCCTGTTCAAAATTGTTATCATCATCTGAGGAATTCGAGTTACAAGAATTTACCTCAACTTCATCTAGACCGTTGTCCAAGCCTACATAGCATTCATTCCAGCTTTCTTCGTCGTCAGCAATGAAGGCTTCATCATTTTCTGATGAGCTGTCTGAGAAATGACTCGAGTTGCTTGAGTTCTGTTCAGCTATCATCGCTTTTCGCTCATATTTAAGCTTTCGATCTCGTTTAGCTCTTAGTTCTTCTCTTTGGTTCTTAGATAGATCAGGACAATCTGTTTTGAAATGACCTGTTCTCCCACATTCAAAACAAGTGTAATCTGTAGAATTTGAGGTCTTTGTTGTTTTAGTAATCTGCTGTTTAGATTCATTTTTGTCATCAGATTGATCATTATCATACTTCCTGTTGAAGTTCCTTCTGTTATCCTTGTAGAAGCGTCTGTATTTCTTTGATCTGGTTTCCATCTTGTCCATTCGTTTAGCTATCATTGCAAATTCTTTTAAGAGTTTGTCATAGCCTTTCTCTTCATCTGGAGTAACAGACTCAGAAGGATCATCTGGTTTGCTCTTCGCTTTGAAGGCTACCTCTTTGTCCTTCTTTGAACTGCTTTCTGCCTTTTTGGACAGATGATCTGGTCCTCGAATTCTTTGAATGTCACATTCATGACCTTCGAGATGATCAAATAAGGCTTCAGTAGACAGATCATTGAAGTCTGCTCTTAGAGGTTGCATTGCAGCGTAGATCTCCCAGCTTGGTGGAAGTGCTCTAAGAACTTTCATGTTCTTCTCCCTTTGAGTATACTTATTCTTTTTGAACGCAGATATCTCTAGGAGAATTCCAGTGAATCTCATCTTCATCTGTTCTATTGTCTCGCCTGGTTTCATTTTGAATTCATCATATTTGTTGCAGGCTAGAGACAGTTTGTTCTCGATCATCACTTCAGATCCAAGCGCCAGGTCTCTCAAGGCTTCCCACATCTCTTTGGCTGTATCAAGATCTTGGATCTTGGCCAGATGTACGCCTTTGACCGTGCTGGAAATGATCCCTTTGGCAAAATCATCGAGATTTGCCTCTCTTCTTTCTTCGGAGGTATATTTTCTGGGATCTTTTAGGACAGTTTCTTTGACTGCTCCTGTATCTGTGATGCGAGTGGTCTCTTCTGTGATTGCCAATGGCCCTTCTTCGATTACTTTCCACATCAGGCAGTGATGGGCTTTGAGACACATTTTGATTCTGAAACTCCATTCTCTATATCCTTGGATAGAGAATTCTTCGCAAGCCCTGATTACAGATGATTCCATAACAGATAGTATGCACGTGTATGAAAAAGGTTTTCCTAGATCTATTCAAGTAGACCACGCAGGTTTTAACCTTGTGAAACAAAACAATGGTCAGTTTGAACCACTGCTCTGATACCACTTGTTGGTCCCGAAAGAGCAAGGTTTGGTGTATGGGGGGGGGAATACA
>JAPKLX010000257.1:340221-354055 GCA_026898415.1 Leonotis leonurus | reverse complement strand
ATAGAGTAGTCCATAATCAAGAGTACCTTTCACATACCGCAAAATTCGTTTTGCTGCTTTCATATGCGATGAGGTTGGGGACTCCATAAAGCGACTTATAATTCCAACCCCGTAGAGAATATCAGGCCTCGAACAAGTAAGATACCTCAAGTTCCCAACTAATTTTCGAAATGGAGTTGGATCCACTTTTTCGGCATCGTCGAATCTTGACAGTTTGGTGCCGCACTCAACGGGAGTAGAGACAGAGTGACAATTCTCCATGTTAAACTCCTTCAAAACTTTATATGCATAATTCTTTTGGCACACAAAAATCCCTTCATCAAATTGTCTCACTTCAATTCCAAGTAAAAAAGACATAAGTCCGACATCCGTCATCTCAAACTCAGTAGCCATCTCTCTTTTGAACTCATCAACCATGGCAAAGTTGCTGCTTGTGATGCTTAAATCATCCACGTAAAATCACACAATAATAATGTCGCCATTCTCCGTCTTCTTCACATATAAGCCATATTCTTGAGGACATTTTTCAAACCCTTTCAGCTTGAAATACTCGTCGATGCGGTTGTTCCAAGCTCGCGGTGCCTGCTTTAAGCCATACAAAGCTTTTTTTAACTTGAGCACCTTATGTTCTTCTCCTTGAATCACATAACCCGGTGGTTGTTGAATATAGACTTCCTTTTCTAAGTAGTCGTTCAAGAATGCCGATTTGACATCCATTTGGTAAATTCTCCATTTATTCTGGGCAGCCAAGGAGATGATCAACCTGATAGTTTCCAACTAAGCAACCGGAGCAAAAAATTCATCGTAATCAACTCCATATTGCTGGGTGAAGCCTTTGGCGACGAGCCTCGCTTTATACTTCTCTACTTCGCCTTTTTCATTCTTCTTTATCTTAAAAATCCATTTGACACCAATTGCATCCTTGTCTTTAGGAAGTGTAGACAGCTCCCATGTGTCGTTTTTGAGAATTGATCTTATTTCCTCTTGCATCGCCGCTTTCCATTGCTCTTCTTGAACCGCCTCTTCAAAATTTATAGGTTCGAAATCTGCAAAAAGACAATACAGAGAGGTATTGTTTGCACCATCCAAATCATCATATATATCTAATAAACTTCTCATTTTCCTTGGACTTTCGGGTGAACTTGAAGATGAACTTGCAGGACTCGTATTGCCATGAGTTGAAGCTGGGCTCACTGGTGCAGAAACTTGTTGATCATTCTCCATGCACGAACTGGAGTTTTCTTCAAAGACAGGAAGAAAACTATAATCATCCTCTTGTTGCTCCCAGTTCCAGCCTCCCTCTTCATCGAACTTGACATCGCGGCTGACAAGAATCTTCTTGCTTGTTGGATTATAAAGCCTGTAAGCTTTTCACTTTTCATCATAGCCAATAAACACAAGCTTTTCACTCTTGTCGTCGAGCTTGATTCTCATCTCATCGGCAATATGGTTGTAGGCCACACAACCAAAAACTCTTAGATGCGAAAGAGTAGGCTTTCTTCCACTCCAGGCTTCGATTGGTGTCATTTTCTCCAGCTTCTTGGTGGGACACCTGTTGGACAAGTACACCGAGCATGCTACAGCTTCTGCCCAAAATTCTCTAGGCATATTTTTACTCTTCAACAAGCATCTAGTCATGTTCAAGATGCTTCTATTCTTCCGTTCCATGACCCCGTTCTGCTGCGGAGATCTTGGGGCAGTAAGAAATCTCCTAATGCCGTTAGACTCACAAAAATCATCAAATTGTTTGGAAGTGAACTCTCGACCTCTGTCAGTCCACAATGATTTAATAGAGTAACCACTTTCATTCTCCACCAACACTTTGAATTTTTTGAACACCTCAAAAGCTTGAGATTTTTCTTTAAGAAAATATACCCAAGTTTTAAGACTGAAATCATCAATGAAAAGTAAGAAATATTTATTCTTACCAAGCGAGAGAGGATTAATCGGGCCACATATATCAGCATATACGAGTTGGAGCGGCATTGACGATCGTGACAAAGACTCGTTCGGAAAGCTGGTTCGAATATGCTTGCCGTAGATACATCCTTCACACATTCGTTCAGGATGTTCTACAGTAGGTAAACCATGAACCATTTTCTCCTTTTCAAGTTGTTGTAGACTTCCAAAATTCAAGTGACCCATGCGTAGATGCCACAACCATGCAGTTTCTGAAGTAGAAATCTTCAAGCATTTGGCATTGTCACCTTGCAACGAAAGAGAGAACATACGATTCTTTGACATCTTTACATTTGTCATCAACTTTGCTTTGAAATCTCTAATTGTCATGCCGCCATCTTTTAATCGAATGTCGTATCCTTTCTCCAGAAGTTGGCCTAAACTCAAAATATTTGCTTTGAGTGCAGACACAAAATAGACTTTTGAAATGAATCGATGTGATCCATTTTTGTCTAGAATTAAAATATCTCCTATGCCTTCCACAGTCACCTTACTTCCGTCTCCAAAAGAAATGCTCCTTTTGAAGTTTTCGTTCAAAGAAACGAACATAGATTTTTTCCCCGTCATATGGTTGCTGGCTGCTGTATCTAAGAACCATACCTCTTGGTCTTTTTCTTCATGGCTCGTCAAAAGGAAAGCAGATTCCTCATCATCGTCGTCCTGTGCAGAATAAACTTTCTTATCTTCGCTGCATTCTGATGCATAGTGGCCAAATTTCCTACAAATGAAGCACTGCACATCAGTCCTTCGAGTATTATTTTTTCACCAATTTCCTCTGCCACGTCCTCTTGAATTCTGCCTTTTGATTGGTTGGAGTTCCCCTCGGGAGTTTCCGTATGATTGGAGTTGTTGAAGTGTGCATCATTTGTTCTTCCTCGTCCTCTGCCGTAAGTTCCACCACCTCTTCCAACTCCTCTCCCTCTTCCTCTAGAAGAGAAAGAATTTTCTTTGGCCTCCATTTTTCCTTTTCCTTTGTGTGGCGCATTTGAGAAAAGCACCTGTTCTTGTGACTCCTTCTCAATCATTCTTTCTTCACGTGCTTGTAGAGAACCCAAGAGTTCATCGATCGACATCTTTTCGACATCTTTCGATTCTTCAATAGCCACAACAATATAATTGAATTTGGAGTCAAGAGAGCGCAAGATCTTTTCAATTACCTTGACGTCTTCTAGTTTTTCACCATATCTGCGCATTTGATTGACAACAGCCAAAACTCTAGAGAAATAGTCTGAAATTGATTCAGAACTCTTCATCTTGAGTGCTTCGAATTCTGCCCTCAAGGTTTGTAGGCGGACTTTCACCACTTTGTCGACTCCTTTGAAGGAATTCGACAATATCTCTCAGGCATGTTTGGCGGTTGTTGCGCTGGACACCTTCTCAAACATTGATTCATCAAGACACATATGAATCAATGTTAAAGCATGTTGATCTTGCTTTCTGGACTTCTGCAATGCATTCCTTTGAGCTTGATACATGGTCTCAATGGCTTCTTCATTTGGTGGTTGTTCATATCCTTTTTCCACAATCTCCCATGCATCTTGCGATCCCAACAAGGCCTTCATCCGGATACACCAATTGTCATAATTTTCTTTGGTAAGTTTGGGAAATTGGAAAGGAAACATTCCACCACTCATCATTTTTTTTTCTCTCTCTCGAAACCGGCTCTGATACCACTTTGTTGGCAAAGGATCAAAAACTAAAATATGGAATAAGGAAAAATATTATATCAAGTTCACTTTAAAAACTGAATACATCATTGCCTTATATAGACTATAGTACTTAATAGATAAGTCTAGAGACACTACACCCATTTAATACATTCATGAACCTATCAATACAATGTATCTAGATCTACTGAGGCAATGTATCGACAATTCATAACAGAAGGTGAATCAAGTTTAATCTTCTAACACTATGCATGTCACACCCATACGGCCATACGTAGTCATGAATGTATTGAAAAAAAGGCAAAAAAAAATTGATTGAATTCCGCACCTATAAGGCGTTGATACCCGACCACCTAATTCGCAAGCTACACGGCTAGCCATTGAGCTAGCTAGATTACTTTGAATTAACAAGCATAAAAATAGATACTTATTCCTTAAATTTTGCAAGTCAAACTTGCCTTTTTTAAAATGAGGCCTACGGGAAAACGAAATTGAAGTCGGGAGGAGTACATCCCCGCAAAAATTTTCGAAAAAGGATCCCTTTAAGGCCTCGAAAATCGCATCCAAAAATGCGTCGGCAGCGTCGTTTTGCGTAAAAACTCAAATTAAGTTAGGAAGGAGGGGTGTTTTCGAAAATGGGGAAAGCGAAACCGCAGTAGTAAACACTGCTCAATGTACCACCACCCTCCGCCAACCACCACCAGAGAGATAGGTAAGAGAGATATTAACTGTAGAGACGATGCCCACATATCTCGGCGGCCCCGCATGAGTTTTTAGATTCGTTTTAGTCGTGGCCGAGTTCCGCGCCACTATCGGCGGCATATCTCGAGTCTTCGCGGCGTCCTTCTTTACAAGGAGAAACCGGCAAAAGCTAATGTTTCTACAACTTGTTTTCATATCTAGTGTCTGTGGTGATGTATCAATGCCTTCTTCGTCAGCCTTTACCTTTAGCATCGCAGAGCCGCAACTTGCTTTAGGAGTTGTTCGCGAAGATAGATGTTCATGGAGTTATTCTTAGGCTATGATTCATCGCTTGGACGAGACCCAGGGATAGCACATGGGTCGCGCCACTCACGGCACTCTTAACCTTATCCATTTGGCCGAGGCCTAGATAACGCATGGCGCGCGTCACTACCGGCGACACAGATCTAGGACCCGCATCCATTTGGACGAGACTTATCGACCACGCTTGCTTCGTTGTGAGGTAGCTTTTCGAGTTCTTGTGTGGTTCTTCTTGATAATGAGCAAATGGTATGAGCTAATATTTCTTCATCTTATTTTAAACTATGTCACCATTTTGCTCTAGTGTCTCTGTTGCTGGTTGAGTGATATTGGCTGGTGTACATAGAAACTTGATTGTGAAAATGTATTTACAATAAAAACTACGTACTGTACTATTTCACCATATTGCATTACTAGTCACCATAATGCTTTGCATGTTGGTAGTGTTATTAAATATTGTTTTTAGCACGTTTTTTAAACTAATGCATGTGAATAAACTTCACATGCTCTCTGCAGAAAAATAAATTGTTAATCTTGGTTTTCTCGTATCTGCATAATTGCTTATTTTCTTAAATATCATGTTCTTGAGTATACCTTATAGAGCATCAAGTAAAAACTCTTATGTTCTCCAACAACAGCAATAATATTTTTGAATTCTCGAGAAAGATTATATTCACTGTTCCTTTTTGCTTGATATACGCTTCTATACCTCCTATTGCCTTTCTTTTTTTGCTCTATGGTGTTGTAGTAATATATACCTATTTCTGATTTTGAAATTGAGATAGTTTGCTCTAGTGTATACTTTGCGTGAGTGTGCTTTAGGCTATCTTACACAGAACGTGATATACCGTAATGTGTATGAGCCTTAAATGTGTTTTTATATTTATCAATGGTTGAAATATCTATTTTTTGTTCATTTAAATGTGATAATCAGCAGTTAGATGTATTAGGGAGATGTAAGTGAATATATATATGGTGGATTTGATACTTGCAATGCAACTTGGAAATATTATTTTTAAGTGCCTCGTGCTTGTGTAATTACTCAAAATTAAGACAGAGATGTAAGAGACAATATGTAATGTGGTAAAAACTAGTTTTTCATAGGTTTTAAAGTGTGGGTAGACTTGAAACGATTCTTAAGATTGGATTGAAATTTGGCAGGAATATAATATTAATATTGATGAATTAATAGGAAGATGTGATGGCTTTTTATTGAGTTATCGCTAAATAAAAAGGAGAAAAAAAATATGGTAATGTATTAGCCTTTGCTTCTCGGCCACTGCCACACTCGATAATTAAGCCATAGGCGGCTTAGTCACGTTCCACACTTGAATAATTGTTGCAAAACACATTACAAAAAAATTCAAAAAGAAGAAGATAATCTGCACCCGTAAGGCGTTGATTTTTCCAGAGGGTTTTGTTGCAGTGCGTACGAAATCTTGTAATAGTGTCGGACCGAAATCGCTTGATCTGGTCTGACCAAGATAGTATAAATGTCATTCTTGAATTACGTGATTACGCCACAGGCTACTCGAGGCGGCTTATACATGAAATCATGAGTGCAATGACTCTTGTAGAACGGGTGAGGAAGTTTCTTTTAGATGGAAACATGTCCGATATTTTTGTAGAAGGTGCTTTTTATGGCTTCATGATCATTAGAACTATGGCTGCTCAGGGGATTTTTTTTTTACAGGGTTTAGGGTTTAGATGTGAGTGGAGGGTTGGTGTTTGGTGTTTGGAAAAATAAAATTGGTGATGGAGTGTTAAAGTATACTAATGGGTGTTAAGATATAGTAATGAGTGTAAATATATACTAATAAGTGCTAGAGTGTACTAATAAGTGCTAGAGTATACTAATAAGTTTTAGAATATACTAATAAGTGTTAGAATATACTAATAAGTGTTAGAGTATACTAAAAAGTGTTAGAGTATACTAAAAAGTGTAACGGTATACTAAAAAGTGTTACGGTATACTAAAAAGTGTTACGGTATACTAAAAAGTCTTACGGTATACTAAAAAGTGTTAGAGTATACCAAAAAGTATTACGGTATACAAAAAATTGTTACGGTATACAAAAAATTGTTACGGTATACTAATGAGTGTTACGGTATACTAATAAGTGTTACGGTATACTAATAAGTGTTAAAATATACTAATAAGTGTTTAGATATACTAATAAGTGTTAAAATATACTAATAAGTGTTTAGAGTATACTAATAAGTGTTAAGGTATATTAATGAGTGTTAGAGTATATTAACGAGTGTTACAGTATACTAATAAGTATTACAATGTAATTAACATTAATTAATCAAGCAACTAAGTATTAAACGAGATCATATCATGTACTAGTTTATCAAATTAAACTCTACATGCAACAATAAAAATAACAATACTTGATAACATGTAAAGAAACCCTAATTAGAGTTTTCACAACTAGCTTGTGTTAGTGTTTTCAAAAATATTTCAACCAACCATATGTTATTCTTCAATATACGGCTTGACACCTTGGATACATTAATGTAAAGATGAATAATGAAGTCAAAAAAGATTGTAGTAAATATTACGTTAAAAACAATTAATTAGTATATACTTTACAATTAGTACTATGAATGTACACAATAAGCACCCTAAAAAAATCAACATAAGTAGAATACATAATATCTTTACACCATATAATTTTAAACATATACTTCATCCGTTCCGCTAAAAGTAGTCATGTTTCTTTTTCAGGCCGTCCCACTAAAAGTGGGCACTTTCCTAAAAAGGAAAAGTTTTTACCTTTAAAATACATCATTCCTACTTTATTCACACACAACACTTTAGTTTCTTAATCTCTGCGCCGATTCCCTTTTGGCCGCTTTTAGCGGGACGGGGGGAGTATAATATATGCATATAATACACATTATTGTACTTTTATTATGATATATATTAAAGTGACGATAAGTGTTGAATAATTAATTAACCAATATGAAAATAACATAAACAACTTCAAGAACAAGAGAATGAAATAGCAAAGACGATAATTAGGATTGTTTCTCGTTTAATAAATCATATAGTTTAATTACAATTTTCTAGTAATGAAAGATCTATAAATATATAATGATGCGAGAAGAAAACAAATATAAGAGAAAGAGATAGTGATGAAGGGTTAATTTACATAATTGGCACCTTCGCCAGAACATACTGATGGAACCTCTTGCAGCGGAATAAGGATCGACATAAGTCTATGTGTATGAAGACACGTAGACACCCAAGACTTAATAAAAGACCGACAAGCCCGCCATAGCATCTCCCATCATCACGTCTCAACCTGCACATTTATAAATACATGCAGGGCTGAGTACAAAAGTACTCAGTAGGCACATGCCTAAAACGCATACATACATATATAATTGTCAATGCCGTAAGAGTGAAACATAGTAATTTCGTCTTTAAAAGCACTTACGTTTACTAAATTCTTTTCTTAATAAATCATGAGTTCGACTGATCAATCTAAGTTCTTTAGAATCAAGCATATCTGAAATTTCTGTGTGCCGGGAAGGTGGCCACCTTCCACGGACACCCTGACCGGCCAACCCGCTAAGATGACTCACGGTCCTTGTGTACACTAGTTCAAGTGGGGATGCTTACCCACTGGAACCCAAATTCGATTTCATAATCATAGCAGATATGTATCATACAAAACATAAAACATTTATGGCAAGACAATACTTGAAATATCAATTTCAATTCAAAAGCTATTTGAACAAAAATAACATAAATGCGGATAAACACGCATATTTTCTTTTAGTATAAGAAAGCCTACTTGGATCGTCTTGACAGACGACCGCTTCTTTCTCGAACTGCGGTCCTGACCTTTTGCTTGACCTTCATGTAACAAGCTAACTTATAAAAATATTCGAGTCTTAAAGGAAATAACTTCTATTATATTCCTAGCTCGAATTCATTAACTTTTCAACTCTTAGGCTTTTAGGGTTTTCAACACTGTTCCTCGACTCTTTAAGTCTCGGCTTAAATGATTCTGAAAAAACCCTAATTCATTTAGTTATAACGTACGTCTTATAAAGAGTACTAACAATGAGGGAATTATGAAGTTTGAAACATAATGCGGTCGAAAAAAAATTGACATGACCTCTACGTTCATTCAACTTATCCCTCGTTTAATCAAAACGAGTAAACCAACTAACACACATCAACCTTGCCCCATTCAACTCTCTCTCGAGTGAGGACTCCGTTCCTCCACTCGAACTTATCCCAACTCAATCTCAAATCGTAACAACAACAACAAATCAACATTTCAACATTTCAAACATTTCCACTTTTCAAATATTTCCACTTTACAAACATTTCCACCTGCGCAGTCCTAGTTAAACTCGATTTTGAACGTTCAAAAGTACTTCAAAAATTCTAAATTTCGAGATATAAGTTCAAGACATTTAAAGGAACAACTTTCATTCAGGAAATATTTTCAAAATCATTATAGAAAAATTCATAAAAATTCGGGAATCAATCCCCTGTTTCACGTTTGAAATACAACGTTGAAAACTGCACAGTCTAGGTTCGTTCCACTTTTGAGCACTCAAACGTACTCCGAAAAATCTGAAATTTCACAGGAGCATTATAGACACGTAAAGGAACAACTTTCATGAAGAAACCATCTTCAAAATCGCAACCGAAAAATACGAAATAATTCGAGCAAAACAGTGACGTTTTTGCCTAATTTTCCTCGATTCTTGAATTTTCTTTCGTTTCTATGTTCTCTAACGTCATACGAACCATAATAATGCTACACAACATAAAATCGAGCCTTCCTACCCTTCCAACTAGACAATAATCTCAAAAATTGGCTAGGGAAAAAGAATAAGAAATTCTAAATTTTAAACCGTAAAATTGAAGCTTAAGGTGTTACATATCCGTATCCGAAGTCGGTTCATGAATTGTAGCTCGTTTGCACCTTGAATCGACAAGCTCTTGCTCTCCAAAAATGGGGACTTCTCTCACCCTCTCTCTCTCAATCTCACGTGAAAGACACAAAGAAGGAGAAGAAGAAGAAGAAGAAAGAAAGAAGAAAGAAGGTGATGTGGTGAATTGTGGACCATGGAAATAATAGGTTAGGATTAAGAGTTGGTTAAACCCGATATAATAACGTACTAATAGTCCGGGTTCTCGACTTCTCGATAAAATAATGTTCTCGGAAACATTCCGAAAAATCACGGCTCTCTTGGAAAAATATTCCGGACTTAACTTTAAAAGATAATAAAATTATCTCGTCTCGTTCAAAATGATGAATAGTGATTTCTCGATAAATACATCATTCTTCCGAAAGTCGGAATTATTAACTTTTCACCTTATCTTCGTATCGTAAAATAAGTGAATGGAAAAACAGACGCTGCTTCGATACGAGTTCTCGAACTTAAATTATGACGATAAACGTCAAACCGAATTTTCTCGGTTTCTTTCTCGATTTCAGAAATTTCTGAAATGACTTTTAACTCACATTAGGAGTTCTATTCTTTAATACGAGTCTTTAAACTTTCAACGGATCTTGAATCCCTCGTTTATTCATAAATTTTTCTTTTATTCGGGTTTTTAATTATCGGGGTATTACAGTGTTGTTCTTTTCCTGGACGTGTGCCGCTCCAGGGCCTTGGCGTGTGCCGATCATGTCCTGGGCGTGTGCCTATCCCTGCTTAGACGGGCGGACTTGTCCAACTATCGGCGTGTGCCGCTCATTGTCCTTTTGAATATTGTTATATGACACGTTACAAAAATTAATAGTAAAAACAAACTCTAAAAATAATAAAAAAATCACACCCGTAAGGCGTTGATTCACCGACGGCCGCCGACGCGTTTCTTGACAAAAGAGCCCAAACTTTGATTTGTTAAACAGTAAAATAAATTCTAACGTAAGGCGTTGATACTCTCGGGAGTGTGCCGCTTCCGGACTGGGCGCGTGCCGCTTATGCGCCATGGAGTGTGCCGCTCCTAACACTTTTTTGTATATCGTAATACTTTTTAGTATACTCTAACACTTTTTAGTATACTGTAATTTAGTATGTCGTAACACTTTTTAGTATGCCGTAACACTTTTTAGTATATCGTTAACACCTTTTAGTATACCGTTACACTTTTTAGTATACCGTAACACTTTTTAGTATACCGTTACACTTTTTAATATACTGTAACACTTTTTAATATACCGTAACACTTTTTAGTATACCGTTACACTTTTTACTGTACCGTAACACTTTTCAGTCTACCGTAACAATTTTTAGTATACCTAACACTTTTTAGTATACCGTAATACTAAAAATATTGTTACACTTTTTAGTATACCGTTACACTTTTTAGTATACCGTTACACTTTTTAGTATACTCTAACACTTATTAGTATATTCTAACACTTATTAGTATACTTTAAAATTTATTAGCATACTCTAACACTTATTAGTATACTTTAACACTTATTAGTATACTCTAGCACTTATTAGTATATATTTACACTCATTACTATATCTTAACACCCAGTAGTATACTTTAACATTCCATCACCAATTTTATTTTTCCAAACACAAAACACCAACCCTCCACTCACATCTAAACCTTAAACCATAAACCCTGGAAAAAAAAAATCCCCTGAGCAGCCATAGTTCTAGTGATCATGGAGCCATAAAAAGCACATTCTACAAAAATATCGAACATGTTTCCATCTAAAAGAAACTTCCTCACCCGTTCTACAAGAGTCATTGCACTCATGATTTCATGTATAAGCCGCCTCGAGTAGCCTGTGGCGTAATCACGCAATTCAAGAATGACATTTATACTATCTTGGTCAGACCAGATCAAGCGATTTTGGTCCGACACTATTACAAGATTTCGTACGCACTGCATGATTGCAATTCTTGATTTATCTTGACATTTAGAAGGCATGCTAAGAATCCAATAAGGAGAGTTCTATTGCGCACCTTTACTTGATTGCTTCTGAAACTGATTAATTTTTCGAGGATTGAGGATTTTCTGGCAATACTGTGATTTTCTTTAATGGAGAGGGCAGAGGGGGACTAACATATAGATTGGGATGAATTAGTTTGTCACTTTGATGATGTAGTTGCAGGTGAGAACGAGACTCTCAAAATGAGGGCTTTGATTGAGTATTCAAAGATGTGGAAACGAGCACCTTCAGATGTTGTGCGACTTACTGTGCCCAGTCTGTTGGAGCTTGTGGCGCATGAGCGTTTAAAAGTTCAAGAAGCTGCCGCTTACTGCTTAAAGTGTATTGCTACTGATTATGATGTATCATATGTCGATTAGGCGCCACTACACTGCTAATTCTCTTGGAGAATATCGATGGGTTTTTCCAGAGGGTTTTGTTGCAGTGCGTACGAAATCTTGTAATAGTGTCGGACCGGAATCGCTTGATCTGGTCTGACCAAGATAGTATAAATGTCATTCTTGAATTGTGTGACTACGCCACAGGCTACTCGAGACGGCTTATACATGAAATCATGAGTGCAATGACTCTTGTAGAACGAGTGAGGAAGTTTCTTTTAGATGGAAACATGTTCGATATTTTTGTAGAAGGTGCTTTTTATGGCTCCATGATCACTAGAACTATGGCTGCTCAGGGGATTGGCTTACTCGCAGTGATGAAAAGCACACGTCCTATTATTTTTCATAGCAATGGTATACGGGTGCTTATGCATTTACTCAAAGAGGGAGACGACACCGCCAAAGCAGTGGCTGCTAATGCAATTGGTTTGATCTGTTCGCATCCTCAACACATTAGGCTTAGTGGTGTAATAACTATGCCTCTGTATGCAGAGCTTCTCTGTGGCTGTGATCCTGTTTTGATCGAAATTGCTGAGGACGTATTCTGCGTGTTAGTTGCTCAAAAACATAATGCAGTAACAATTGTCAGACACTTAGTCCGGATTCTGAGAGGAGACAACAGCAGAGCAAAGGCTGTTGCAGCTGATATTATAGCTGATATTATAGGGGATATATCAAGTTTCAACCACTCATCCCTCGTGCTTCAGAACTCTGGCGCCATTCCAATCATAGTTAAGCTTATGGCGGATGAGAGCCTCGAGGTTAGAAAGAAGGTTAGTGGTGTCATTCTTCAATTGAGCCAAAAAAAAAAAGACAATCGAGCACTTCTTACTAGTTCGGGAGCGATAGATCGACTCATCAACATTTTAGAAGCTGCAGAGACTCATTCGCTGATCAGATATCAAACTGCAAAAACTCTTGTTAATTTCCCTTGGGACCCGATACTCAGGGAACTGGTTTCCTGCATGGCCGAGAACCCCGTGTTCCGGAATATGCAGCGCAACATGTTAATTCAGATGTGCATTATTGTTGATCAACATAGGAGACCTAGGGGTTATGTTCAATCCACCACTATAAGGGATTTAACGGATTTTCCGGACTAATTTTCTGGAGATCTTATTAATTTGTAGCACTGTATATAGAGCAGCTGAACATGCATTTGTACAAGTATTGTGATTTTCTGATATTGAGATTTTGATGAACTTTCCCATCTTATGCTTGAATCACATGTTTGTTTGACTTTGTATGTCTAATAATAAACAAAAATTGAAATGAATTAATTACAGTTGGGTCACAGATGATATTCATTTATTAATATACCTACATTCATTCAATGGCTTTGATCCATAATATCCTGTTGCCTGCTGCATGTTCTTCTTGACTTGAGACATGTTGCCTTCAATCACCAACATCTTCATCTTCATCTTCATCATCCTTGATGCTAATTATTTGGTGTTCACAACTCGAGCCCAACCTCAACCTTCAAAGCATATCGCCACCATACTGGGCTCTGTATATTGCGATGTATGTAATCATAATACTTTCTCCACCAATAGCTACTTCTTGCCAGGTACATGTCTAGCTAATTAAAAGTATTTATACGCTTATTTTGAATTAATTCGTTCACACATACATGTATATAACAAGGTCTGGTCTGGTTTGGTGCAGGTGTAGATCTTAACGTAGAGTGTAAAGTGAAAGCAAGGTCAGCAAGGAGCAGGGAAGACATTTCTTTGTCTGTCAACACAAGTACAGACAGATATGGAATGTACAAGGTGGATTTTGATCCTAATTGTGTAGGGATGGAGGAGAGGGAAGGGGAGGACTACTGCACCACCATCCACTCCTTGATAATGTGCAAGGCAAAACTTATTTC
>JAPKLX010000257.1:269694-340211 GCA_026898415.1 Leonotis leonurus | reverse complement strand
CCATTTAATCTCACAAGATCATCAAACTCAGATCAAAGCAAAGCAATGCCTGCATCTACACATTAGGCGCCTTGAGTTACACACCCCCTCGACGAAATGCTACCCTTTGTGGGAATCAAACTCAAACTCAAAATGCTTCACTTTGTGTGAATCAAACTCAAGCATCCTTATTAAGGGAGGAGGCTGATTCTTGGAATACCTCCAAATTTTTCTTGCCTTATATCCCTCCCTATGTATTTCCTTGGCCTCAGCTGCCTCCTCTCCCTCCTTGGCCTCAGCTCCCTCCATTGCCTCTGCTACCGCCTTTCCCCTACTTCCCCCGTTTCCACCAAACCCAAACCCAAGCTCCTTCAATACTGGGGTGAAGAGTGCCCACGCAGCATCTAGTTCATCACTCCTGATGAAGATTCTCCTCTCACCTTCAATGGCATCCAGAAGAAGTCTCTCATATGCATCAAGGTATCTCCTTGGAGTATCTAGATAGGATAAGATTATAGTCATTATACACTTGACTGATCAAATATTATTCAGTGCAAAAAAATTTCTTTATTGCAAAACCAAAACCAAACAAACAGTAATTATGCTTGAACCTCTGAATGTGTTGGTTACAAACACTAACATTTTCATGCGAATATTGTGTGGAAAAATCTAAAGACTTCACCTGAGGCAAAAAGTGTTACAAGACAGATATACTTTATAACTTAAACAATTGAAACCACTAAGATTTCAAATTTTCACATTAATACCTTGCTTTATAGAGAAGATTAAGATTGCTTCAATCCAATCTCATTCCCAGACCAGGGACTTTGTTATTAATCTTCAAATAAATAGCTTCATCAGGCTGAACCCGGATTACAAGCTCATTTGTTGCTTGGTCGAGATCAGTCCCAAGGTTTCGATTGTATAAATTACCAGGAACGTGCCTGAACTGCACCCTTATTTCAGCCCTACAAAAAGGAAAACAAATAAGCACCATGCCCTGATCTAGTGTGGTACATAAGAACCAATAAGAGAGGTACCAATGACAAAACCCTGACTAGATTTTTTATCTCTTAACAGAAGGAAGCCACACTGTATACATCATATGTTTAGGTTTTGCTAAACCTTCTATTGTGCAAAGCTTTCCCAGCTTTCATTAGAAAAGGCACGCCGTCCCATCTTGCATTATCTATGAAAAGTGCAGCAGCAGCAAAAGTTGGGGCTAAACTGCCTTTGGGAACAGTTTTGTCATCAGTATATGCTGGGTATGAGACACCTCCTTTGGTGTGACTCTTGTACTGCCCTATGATTACATCATCGACTTTTAGAGGCCTCATGGAGTGCAAAACTTTAACCTATAATACATGAAGAATTAATTAGCCTTCTCACCAGCAGAAAATAACTATAGCAAGTAAATACACACAAAGAGACATCTGTTCATTTCTGATATCTTCAGCATCCAAACTGACTGGTGTTTTCATGGCAAAGAGGGCCAATATTTGGAGCAGATGATTTTGCATAATGTCTCTAATTATTCCGTAGTGGTCAAAGTAGCTGGGACGTAATAAAAATAAATGATAAGAAACAGTTCCAGTTACTCATTAGAATCCGTTCAATAGTAAATCGACTAGATTGTTTATCCTCCCCTTCCTTCAGTGCCAAAGTCCTCAGAGAATATCAACTGAACATTCCTTATGTACTGTCTTGACCATAAGGGTTCAAAAATAAGATTGGAGAAGCAAAGTACTGAGAGATTCTCCACCAGCTCCTTCCCTAGGTGGTGATCTATCCTGTAATACGAGGATTATCAATCAGATTCTAGCTGAACCCATGTTATCATTAATCAAAGGGATTGATAAATATTAACGTACCTGAAAATCTGATCTTCGTTTAGGTATTGCTTTAAGCATTTAGTCAAAGCAGCAGAGGATTCAGAATCCCGGCCAAATGGTGTCCAGCCAGCAGAAGCAGAAGCAGAGAAACTGGCACATTTCACAGCATCTACGAAAATGTTTGGTGGGATGGATAAGTAAAAAAGTCGATTTGAGATCCGACCAGCCTACAGAAACCAATCATCATAATGAGTTTCACAGCCCCACAACAATGTCCCAGGGAACAGAAATCTGCAAACAACCAGAGTCATATGTGTAGATGAAGTTGCATAGGATGCCAACAAGGAAGCACTTCCATTGATCCTTTCGTCCATCATTTTCACTAATAGGGTGTTTGGCTAAGCTTATTAAAAAGAACTTATAAGCTCTTAGAACCTTTAAGTTGTTTTATGAGCTTATACATATTAAGAGTTTAAAAGCTATCAAAGTGTTTGAATAAGTGAGCTTAAAAAGGTAGTTTATGTAAATAAAGTGTTGCTTATAAGATTGTACAAAAAAGAAGTTGGGGTACATGGGACTTATTTTTTATCTAATAAACTAGATTTACCAAACATTTTACACGAGCTTATAAGCTCACCCAAACATCCTCTAAAGAGTATATAAAAAATTTACACTTTACTTTCAAACAGAGAAAAGAAAGTATTATTGGTCACAGATTTCAACAAGTATGATATCAGGTCTCTACTGATGACTCAAGCAATACTTATAACAAGTATGATATCAGGTCACTACCCAGATGACTCGAGCAATGTTTATTACACGTAGAAGCATCTGAAATGGGTTGCGACAAGTCAGAATAATTGAATATCCATATTTGAATATAAGAAAAAATTTATATGCTAAGAAACCCACTACCTCATGCTCTTTTAGTATCTTATCAAGCTCAGCAAAATTGTCCTGGGAATCATATTGGCCAGAGTGGTAGAAACATCTTTCTAGGAATTGCTCCATCTTTTCACCACAGTTTTCTCTAAATACAGGTTACAATTCTTTAGACCAGTACTCAATTAAGTGAACCAAATGCCAAAAGGAAAACTCAGAATAAAAGGCAGCAGCAACTACCTCTTGTCAATTCTGCATGTAAGAGTCTTGCTAACCCTATTTCTTAGCTCCGTATCAGTCATCTTACTACGGGCATAGCCGAAGATAGTGAAATGCTGGAACAAGTAAAACATGCAATAATCATTATTATGAAGACTCGAGATGAGACCAAGCCTTGCAAGTCTCATAAGGCTTTCTATGTTAATGAGAAATGAGAATTCAGAGATTAGATAGGTTCCAAACAGACCTCAGGTAAGCAATCCTCATAGAAAAGTGCAAAAAGAGCAGGAAATATCTTCTTTTTTGCGAGGTCCCTAGAGGCACCTACAACGGTTATACTGACCGTCAAGTTATCATCATTGATAACATCCAAATCAAATGACAGCTGTTTTTGCTCCTCAGGCAGCATAGCCTCCTCTTTCATGTTTTTCCAAGGAGCTTCATTTTCCAGTCCGGCAGCAACTGCGTCAGCTGCCAAACCACCCATAAATTTATCTAATTACACAAATCCTTACCGCAAATGAGAGAGAGAGAGAGATTGCACATTGCATTGCAGATTACAGAACACAATACCAGATTTAAAGCAGAGCAGAAAAGAAAAAACAAAACGACCAAATTCCTCAAATTTCAAATTGCTAATGACAAAGTGAATTCCTTTCTGTTTGAGGTATGTCAAGGGAACTCACTATGGCATTCTGTTTGAAAGAGTTACTGATTTTGCACAGAATCATTCGAAAGGTTCCGTTGATTCTGACTATGCTGCTAATATATAGTATAATATAAAGTTTCAAACTGAATATGTGTTTAGTCTATTTGGATATATACTTAGTTGGAAGTCATGTCTTCATGAATTGAATGGTTGTATTTATATAATGTTAGTTGTAGTTTGCATCTGTAAGAAGTCTATCTCTTTCTCTCTTTCACACTCAATATATATAAAAATCACAGTTAAAGACTTACAGTAGTAGCTGAGAATTATGGTTCTTGCATGCTTCTGCAAGTGATAGATCCTTGAATGTTCTTTGAGCTTTGGAATCTGTAACTTCTTCTTCTGAATAGTGAAATAATTTCTTGATTGTTCACGTGGACGTAGATCGAAAGATGGAACCACGTAACCACCGTGTTCTTCTGCTACACATCTTCTTTGCTAGCTTGCTTCTGCTCTTTGAACTCGCAATCTCACCATTTGGCTCCATTTCTTTTGTTTTAACACGTCTCAAGTCTCAAGGAGAAGGAAATAGAAAGAGCACTTTCCCCCCACTTCAAAGCAAGTGATGCAGAGTAAGTGAAATAATCTTTTTTTTTTTCTTCTTTTGCAGCACAAGAAAAGAATGTCTCTCGCCTCATTCAAGACTCAAGGAATAGATACTACCAATAATCCCCACACGAACACGTTCCTTCTCTGAAGTGGTGGAAACGGCATATATCTCTAATCACGATTTCCCTCAACACTATCTTAGAAATGTACTTGAATGCCATATGGCAATCCAAACAGATTCGGAGGTTCTTCTTCACCATAATAGGAGCTCCCAGTGGGGTCGCAATCAGTCCAAACGCAACAGCAAGCTTTTCACTGTGATAGGAGAGGAGAACTTCCTTTTCTTTACTTTCTGCATGATGAAGATCAGTGACCAATATAGGAAGATAACCAGCTTTTGCCATGAGTTGTCCCAACTCCTCCAGTTTTAAATATATCTCTCCGCTTCTAGCATGGCTTCTGTCTCCAACTATGAATGTGTGTATCTCATCTTTCACCTCCATCCAGCTCATCCCTGGTTCCTTCTTCACTTTCCGGTCTTTCATTAATCACCGTACCTTAACAACATCTTCCCATAATCCTGCGGAAGCATAAATATTAGCCAGGAGAGTATGAGTACTGGATTTTTCTCGAGTATAAATCATCTCGGCAGCATGTTTCCCTAGCTCTACATCCTTGTGCATTCTGGCAGCACCAAGAAGTGTTCCCCAAATGGCACCATTAGTTTCGAATGGCATACTATTAACGAGGTCAGATGCTTCCCACAAATTACCAGCTCGCCCAAGGACATCAACCATACAAGTATAGTGCTCTCGTGTTCGTTCTATGCCAAATAGCTCCTTCACAGTCTCAAAATACCATCTAGCTTGATCAACTAGACCAGCATGATTACAGGCAGAGAGTACACTGACTAATGTGACGTGATTGGGAGCTATACCGTCTCTCAACATGTCATTAAACAAATTTAGGGTCTCTTTACCCTGGCCATGTTGCACTAGGCCACCAATCATTGCAGACCAGGAAACCACACTTCTCTCTGAAACCTCAGAGAAAGCACGCCCAGCATCCTCTATACTTCCGCATTTGGCATACATGTTGACAAGCGAATTCCCAGCAAAAACATCTGAGATAAACCCCATTTTAAAGACATGGGTATGAATTTGCTTCCCCTGCTCGTACGCTGATAAATTTGCACAAGCATTGAGAAGAGAACTGCAGACAAAAGAATCTGGCTTCATATCCATTCCTAGTAGCCTCAAGTAGAGCTTTAAAGCTTCTTCGCCTTGTCCATGTTGAGCATATGTTGCCATTATAGATGTATAAGATGGTAGATCCACACCTGGGCATTCTTCAAAAACTCTAGCTGCATCATGAACCTGTCTACAGTTTCCATATGAATCAATGAGGCTGTTCATAATGAAATTATCAGCATGGTAACCCGATTTCATTATAAGAGCGTGAACTTTCTTGCAGAGGATCATAGCCTCCAAGTTAGCAAGTGCATCATAGCCTCCAAGTTAGCAAGTGCATTAAGGACTACTAGTAAAGTAGCATGGTTGAATTCCATACTTTGCTTATGCATATTCTGAAATAGGATAAGAGCTTCATGTATCTCCCAACCCTGTGAGAATCCCGAGATCAGTGCATTTGTCGAAACCAAGTTTTTCTCTGGCATCAAACTATAAACAGTTACTGCATTCTTCATCAAACGACACTTACTGTACATGTCAATAAGGCCAACATTCACAAAATGATCTTTCAGTTTCTCCATCTTTATCAATTAGGCATGAAACTGTTTACCCAATTCATTCGCACCTAATGCTGCACAGGCTTTCAGAGCACTTGACATGGTGAATAAATTAGGGTCTATCCCCGACATTCTCATACGATCTAACAATTCCAAGGCCAAAACATGATGTTTGTGAGATACACAACCAGCAATGAGAGCATTCCAAGAAACAATATCAGGTTTGGGAACATTTTGAAAAACAGTCAACGCATCTCCAAGATCTCCTGCTTTTGCATACATGTCTACTAGCGCATTCGCTGAGAACGGATCATCCTCGTAACCAAGCTTTATCAGATAACCATGAATCTTCTTCCCTTCACAAATATCTTCCAGACCTGTGGCAGCATTCAACACAGTTGACAAACTATACTCATCAGGCCTAATCCCACTGGCAATCATTTCCCGAAACAATCCCATTGCTTTCCCGAAAAGATCGCTTTGAGTATAACATGTTATCAAAGCATTCCAAGAGACCACGTTTCGCTCTGGTATATCCTCAAACAACCTCCTGGAGTCTAAAATACTACCACATTTTGCATACATAAGCACCAAAGTATTCGCAACAAAAACATCCGACTCAAATCCAGCTACTACTACAATTCCATGGACTTGCTTCCCGAGTGTAAAATTTGGTGTGTTTGCACATGCCTTGAGCACGCTGGGAAGGTGAACTCCTTCCCCTTAATGCCCAAGGCATGCATCTCATGAAAAGCCAAAAGGGCCTTCCCCCCAAGGCCATTCTGTGCATACCCAGAGATCAGTGAGGACAAAGAAACCAAATCAGGTTCAGGACTTTCTTCGAGCAGCTTGCGGGCATTAGAAAAAACTCTACATTTGGTGTACAGACTTATCAAATGGTTGCGGTGTTTAGGATCCTGCGATAATCTAAGTTTAACAAGCTGGGTATCAAAATATGGTATACGAAGTTGCAGCAACAGAAACGAAAGTGTAAATCACATTGAAGAATTAAAAAGAAGGAAGAGAGTGTGTTTATTATATGTGAGAGAAAAGTGTATATTAAAAGGAACGAATGAAATACAACTCTAATACACTTATTTATAGTGGAATCCACATCAGCAATCTAACAAACAAATAGTTAATTTGTTATCCTACTCAGCTAACTAACTCCAACCGCCTAACTCCCTTTCTTTATTAAGAGAAGAAACCAGTAACAGTAAATTTGGTATATGATGCATGAAGCTTCCATAAGCTTCTACAATTAATCAAGATCATAATACTCCCCCTCAAGATGGAGAATAGATGCTTGAAAAACCCATCTTGCTAAGTATCCTATGAAAAGCTGCTGGATGTAATGGCTTAGTAAGCACATCAGCAAGTTGAAGTGTTCTTAACATGTAATGGCTTGATCAGTCCCGATTGATACTTTTCCCTTACTGTATGACAATCTATCTCGATATGTTTGGTTCTTTCGTGAAAAACTGGATTTGAGCTTATGTGTACCGCAGCTTGATTGTCGCAAAAGATGGGAGTAGGCTTAGACAACACTACTCCAAAGTCAGCGAGTAATGAGGACACCCAAACAACCTCACATGTTGCTAGCGCCATTGATCGATATTCTGCTTCTGCTGACGAACGAGATACCGTGTGTTGCTTCTTCGATTTCCAGGATATGAGTGAAGAACCTAGAAATAGACAAAACCCAGATACTGACCTTCGAGTATCCGGACAAGATGCACAGTCTGCATCACAAAAGATGCTAAGTTCCAGTGTGCTTTTCTTGGCAAAATGTAATCCATGACCAATGCTTCCTTTGTTATACCGAAGTATACGTTCTGCAGCCTCCATATGAGCTTTTGTAGGGTTTGATAAGAATTGACTTAACTTGTGCACAATAAATGTAATGTCTGGACGAGTTAAGCATAGATAAAGAAGTCTACCAATGAGTCTTCGATATGAAGTAGGATCCTTCAATGGTGTACCTGATCCTTGAGCTAATGCCTTCCCCGAATCCATAGGTGTAGTATAAGGTTTACACCCCAAAAGACCTGCATCAGAAACGAGATCCAAGGCATATTTTCGTTGGGATATGAATATTCCCAAGTCATTGTGAGCTAATTCAATACCAAGAAAATATTTAGGTTTTCCCAAGTCCTTATACTTGAAATGTTGCCCCAAGAATATTTTGAACTCATCAATAATCTCAGGCTTATTGCAAGTAAGAAGAATATCATCCACATATACTACTAACCCCATAAACACTCCATTTTCTTTCTTGAAGAAGAAAGAGTGATCTGAAGCCGATTGCTGCAAACCAAATTTCCCTAAGACAGTTGAGAAAGTAATATACCATTGCCTTGAAGCTTGCTTTAAACCATATAATGATTTATGTAGCTTACACACCGTGCCAACTGGAGAATGCTCCCCCTGACTGATCAGCCCAGGAGGGACTTCCATATATATGTCTTCATCAAGGGTACCGTGCAAGAAAGCATTGTTAATATCAAGGTGAACAAGGCTCCAACCTTTTATGGAAGAAATGGCCAGCATCATCTTAACTGTAACGAGCTTTGCTACTGGAGAGAAAGTATCCAAGAAGTCTACTCCAGCAAGTTGTGTGTATCCCTTTGCCACCAAACGTGCTTTGTATCTCTCCATACTTCCATCAGGCAAGTACTTCACTTTATACACCCATTTGCATCTTAACTGTCTAAAAATTTTCTCAACCAACAAGTCATAACTCTATTATAAGGCAATCACATAAATTTAAATAGGAGAATAAGGGAAAACCTTAGAAAGGGTTCTAACAGTTAAAGAAATAAGAATAGATTTGGGAGGAGAAGAAGAACTTAACTACTGCTGGTGCACCTCGGTGAAGAGGGCAGCAAGGCGGCGTGAAATATCTCACGCCAAACCACTCTTGACTCGCAGCCAAGAACACTTTGTCCAAAATTTCAAGAATAAGTCAGTGACATAATTGAAAATTTTGTTATAATTAGGACCTTGCCCTATAACAGAAATTCAACCTTAATCCAAAATTAAATTAACACATGCAGCCACAAATTAGAGTAGAAATTTAAAATTTCATATTTAAATCCCAAACCTTTTGGGTCAAATTTAATTATTCACCCATGTTCAAACCCATATGAAAATGAACTCAGATTATATGAATTCATTTATTTATATACAGATATATATTTACAATCTGATTAAAAATTAAATATATATAAATTTTATTGGGTGTGAATAATTTATTTAAATGATTTATTTGTAATTACAATGCACACATTTTCTCACGTGTTCATGTAATTCAAATTATTTTGTGAAATGAACTATATAAACACATGATCAATTTTCTCATGTGCTCATATAAGTGGATATTTTTATCTCTTATTTTTAAATATATTTTATTTTATCTTTTATATATTAAAGTGAGTATTTAAATTTTTTCATCCCTATATTATACTCCATATATTAATTTTTTTAAATAACATGAACCATTTAATACATTTAAAGTATAATAAATATATTTAAAATTATATCATAATTTTTTATATTTAAAATTAGGTTTATTTCAAAAATATTAATGTTTCGATTCATTGTTATTTTTTAATTTAATTTACTCACCAATTAAAAAACGAATATTGAAAGAAGATGATGAAACTTTATGTCCAGTAGACAGTAGTGAAGTTTTTGCTCTATTTTCTCTTAGAGATGGCCAATTCCAAAGCTACTCTCTCTACTCTCTTCTCCCTGCCACCCGAATATGCACCCCACCATCTCGAGAAATTCTCTCGCTCCAACTACTCGGGTCATCTCGAAGCTCCCAAATACCAATACGAGACCCACCCGTTACTTCGATCAAAATCTCGATATCACTTCAGCTTCTCGGAGCTACCCAAGTTCCGGCAGCGCTACCTCATCAACACCGAGCACTGGGCAGGTCCTGAACGGGCCAGGCCCATATTCCTCTACTGCGGTAACGAAGGCTACAACCATTTCGTTTGCCGCTAATAATTGTTCATATATAATATTGATTATATACAATAATATATCACTAACTATTTTATTCATAATAATGAGATAATCATTTATATAACATTTGTTTACTATTAATTGTTGTAATAGATCATTTAAAATAAAATAGACTTATTTGTTATTTTTCAAATAATAAATCTATTTGACCACACATACATATTGATCATTCATGTAACTTAATTGTAATGATTTGTCTAGAGGTATTTTGATGAAATCTACTCACTTTATATCCTATGATTTTCAAAATTTCGTAGAATAATTTTTTATATTTATCAAAAAGGGTTTTCTTAGCCGTGTTACAAGTAGAATAAATTTTTGTGTTCTTATTTCCTTGAAAGAAGGTCTATAAAAAAATATTCTCTTTTATTTTTATAATTAATAAATCATATAATAAAAGATTATAATTATAGGATTTTTGAAAATTCTCTTTTTCATTAGATAATAAATATACTTTAGATTGTTTGCGACCAACATTAGCTTACCAACAACCTTCACGATGAATTATCGGGTAACGAGCGATGGTCCGTCGTTGCTTGCTGTATCATTCTAGTAACTAGAGTAGTCTATAGTTGATGTTGAAACGAGCTAATCATTAGTTGATGACTTGTCTCAATCGGGCTAACTGAATCATCATTTCTTTGCTCCTAACGATAGATTCTCATTGGTACCTTGAGAGTTCTCTTCGTTAAGTCTGCTTAATTTCTTTTCCAATTCATTAATTTCTTTCCATTTGATATTTGTCTCTTTTAACTCACTGTCGGCATTGCTTTACAACAATAAAGTTTCAAATCTCCCCTAGGAAGCAGTAAGCCGCCACTCACTTATCATCCACACTCAAACCTGTCAACAAGCAAATAAGAACATCACATTAGGTTCGCTATGCACTCACGGAACACTAAATTAGAATCCTAGCACATTTTTCACTATGAGAGCTCTTTGTATACTTAAGAGGCTTTTTTCATGATTCCAGTTAGGGATTAATGGGTTCCCTTTTTTTCATATCATATTACTGCCCCATAAGAAGAATCAGTAGGCTGGTCAAGTAGCCTTTTTTACGCATAAGATAATCTGGAGGGCTTCTGCGCCCCAATCATGATATTTTTGTTTGTGGAGTCATTTCTTTTGACTTTCAAAGCTTCTTTAATTGAATTCAAAGATTGATAGCTGTGAAGGATGTTGTCTTATTACAATAAAAATAGCAGGTTATCTTCCCCGCCGTGAATCAATATATAGAGAAAGAAAAATCGATGCCAAGAAGTATTCACAAGTCGTTTGCTTTAAGGTGGTTCGTCTGACCAAGAAAAAAAGTCCAAAAGGAATGAGATATTTTGCTAGTAGATCTTATTTCGCGAGATGCGATCCAAAATATGAGACTAGATGCCGAAGGCGCCCTTTAGGTGATCTCGTAGTTCTTATGTGGTGGAGATGATGAGGTTAGACAACTTTTCCGCGGAACTACTGCGAACACAACTTTTTTTTGTAGTTGAAGTATTTACCAGTTCTTCAAGAAAATATGTTGGTCTAGCATAAACCATTTAAGGGTTTCAATTGATCCTTTTTTCCGGAGAATTAGATGGTCCTCCTGAGCAGACCTTTTATTTAGTAGGTAATATCGATGAAGTTACCACGAAGGCTATCAACTTAGAAATGGTGAGCAATTTGAATAAATGACTTTAACCAAAGCATAATGAATATGATCTTTACAATAATTCGTAACTTGAAAATAAACTTCTAATGATCAAGAAGTGGAGTGGTACTGACGCCGAGACTCGGAAATGAGGAGAACTCAATAAGGGTTACCAACCTTTCTGAAGAACGCATACGTGATTTGTAGTCCTTGAGGGAGACATCTTCTAATCGTTTTTTTGTTAGTTAAATAGTTATTTGGAGACTTGCCTGAAAGAGAACTTATCGGGCTTATATTCTAGAACGTGCAGTTTTTACTGTAATTTTATGACTATTTTTCTTTGAGTTTGTCTTACTCTTACATTGCGTGTTATGTGCTGAGGTTACATTTAGAAGAATACCTATAATTAATACTCATTCGTCTCACCCAATTTGTTACATTTTAATTTTTTAATTGTCTCACTCAGTTTGTTACATTTTATTTTTAAAATTTTTTTATTACTCATACAAATTTAAATAATATATATTTCTATCACTAGTTATACTTTTAAACTCTTCTTAAATTCTGTGTCAAAAAATAAATGTAACAAATTGAACGGGAAGGGGAGTGAGTGAATAATAAATTTTGACACAACAGAACTTAGTTTGCCAAAAATTATTTCGCTTAATGATTAGTTCGCTTGAGAGTTGCAACATGTAATGACTTGGGGATTGGGCTTTTCGCTTTGACTTTTTGTTACTCTCTCCGTCCCGTTAATAACGACCCATTTTCCATTTTGGGACGTCCCACTAATAATGACCTATTTCTTTATTGGGTAAAAAAATTGCACATGGGATGCTTTTTACTTTTTGTGTAATAGGCAAATATTAAGCTTCCTTGGTAATCGTGTATAAAGTAAATGGGTCGTTATTAGCGGGACGGAGGGAGTATTTTGAAGTTATAAATTTTTAGGGGTGATTTGTTTGATTTGTAGGATTGATAAGATTATTACCTTTAAATCTATACATTCTTATTTATAATCTTTTCTCTTCTTATAAATTTAATTCATTTTTTATGTTTCTTAATCACTCAAATGCTTGATTATGTAATCAAATTAATTTCATTCATTTTTATGTCATTTAATCACTCAAATGCATGATTATATAATCACACCATAATTTGGTGTGATTATATAATCATGCATTTGAGTAATTAAGGGGCATAAAAATGGATTGAATTGATAAGTAGAGGGGGATTATGGATAAGAAGGTAGAGATTTAAAGCTTATAATCATATTAATCCTATCACACAAACCAAACCACCCCTAAGGGACATAAAAAATAACTAAATTCATAAGGATATAGAGGATTATGGATATGAAAGTACAAATTTAAAAGTGATAATCATATCAATCCTATCATACAAACCAAACAACTCTTAGGTGTTTGAAAAGTTAATTTATTTATTTACTTCACTTTATCTTTATTTTAATATTAGTATTTTAAAAGTTCATATGATATACTATAGATTATGATTAATGCACATTTAGGAAAAAAATACTAGTGGTATTTTGTCAAAGAGAAAAACAACATGAATACATGATTAATACAAATGTTGGAAAATCACTATCTAAAATGTATGTTTTCATGTTTCCTTGAGGGATTATCAAGAGGAAACTATTAGGAGCTTAATTTCTCTCTGTTTAGCAGCTGAAAGCATGAAGATGAATTTAGATTAAGACACTTAATTTCTCTGATAGAATTTATTAATTTGTCTTCTGACTCCCTTTGTGTTCAAATAAATTCCCTTAAAAAATTACTAATTAAGATGAGACATATTTCTATTTGAATCATCTCAATTAAGATGATTCATTTTATAGGAAAAATTGTCAAACAACCTATAAATTTACTTTATACAATCTCATTTCACACACTAAATTGGGACAGAAAGAGTACTTTACTATATTCAAATGATTTGTGAATTATTGTAGAGCTAAATTAACCAGTTATTTTCGTTGTTGACCGACACTAGTAAGTATGTGTCTTGTTAATAACGATATATTTATACTTTAAAATTTCAATATTAACGATTCATTTCATTATCAAGTAAAAATTAACAAATGGAAATTTCTTAATTTTCGTATTTATTAGATATTTAAAAAAAAAATAGTATAAAAAGCAAATGAATAAATCAAACGGTATGAATGATTTGGGTGTTGGTATACACGACAAGTGTATCGACCCCAAAATCATAAAGAAGTCAATGAAAGAAGTTTTCTTTTAAACAATTTCCTTTTGAACATTTTCCAATGTGAATCTCATTTCTTAACGTATAAACTTGATTTGGTAGTTTTGGGTTTTATCAGTTGGAAAAATAATTTTGATTGGTTTGATTAGTTTGAAGATTTCTTCGAACTTTAGAAATCGAATTGAATATGATATTTGAGACTTAATTAGGGGATTTTTTTTTAAAATTTCATTAGCTTATTTTGTCAAGTTATTGTAGAAACAAAATTAGAGCAATTGTCTGGTTATTTAATATGGTGATTTGTCGTAAAGTCCACGACTGCAATCAATTTATTGCAATACCAATACGTACTTGGTTGTTCTCTCTGCATCCATCTGCAGTGGCTTTTCTTGTTTTGATTCCAGGATTTCCAATTCGACGCATTTACCCCCTTGATTAGCAGCAGCAGCTAACATGACAAATTTATTTTGCAGCAAGCTTATATTTTCGCTCAATTTTTAGGGTTTCTGTGAGATACGTCTATATATACACAGAAGCATTTGATTCCGAGTCAAGTGGTCTGGGAATATGGCCTTGATTCGGGGGGAGGGGCTGAAGCAATACTACACAACCAGCAATTTAGTGATCGGCTATGCTCTCTGCTCCAGCTTGCTTGCTGTGATCAACAAATTCTCGATTTCCAAATTCAACTACCCTGGTTTGCTCACTGCTCTTCAGTATTTAACTTCAGCTGGAGGTGTTTGGGTTATGGGTAAATTCGGGATCTTGCACCACGATCCCTTCAATTTAGATACTGCCAAGAAGTTCATGCCTGCTGCATTGACTTTTTATTTGGCTATTTTTACGAATACCAATCTCCTTCGTCATGCCAATGTTGATACTTTCATAGTTTTCAGATCTTTGACTTCACTTCTTGTGGCTATTTCCGATACAGCCTTTAGGAAGCACCCTTGTCCTTCCAAGCTGACGTTTCTTTCACTTGTGGTAATTTTGGGGGGAGCCGTTGGCTATGTCGCTACCGATAATGGCTTTACTTTGACTGCCTATTCCTGGGCTTTTGCCTATTTGGTGACAATCACGACAGAGATGGTTTATATAAAGCACATGGTCTCTAATCTTGGATTGAATACTTGGGGATTTGTGCTGTACAATAATCTTTTGTCGTTATGATGGCACCGCTGCTCTGGGTTTTGACAGGAGAGTATGCTGATGTGTTTGCATCCTTGAGAGCATCTAGTGGAGTAGATCTGTTAGAGCCCGTTTCCTTTTCTGCAGTGTCTCTGGCTTGTGTGTTTGGGTTGCTCATAAGCTTCTTTGGCTTTGCAGCCAGAAAGGCGGTCTCTGCAACTGCATTCACGGTTACAGGGGTTGTCAACAAGTTTCTCACTGTTGCCATCAATGTGTTGATCTGGGATAAGCATGCCACTCCAGTTGGTTTGGTGTGTTTGCTCTTCACTATTGTTGGAGGGGTTCTTTATCAGCAGTCTGTCACGCTGGCAGTTGGGAGTGCTCCTAGCCAGATCCTAATCAGAAGATGAAGAAAAAGGCAAACTTTCTGGAGTATGAGCATCACTACCACTTATGTGATTAATCACCCCAACAATTTTCTATAGCTTTAGTTGGGGGAATGCTTTTAATATATCCATCATTTACTTCATATCTTAGACTAGCTCTATTTCAACTGTAGACTAAGACTTGCACTATGTGCATTGATGATGAGGATTGAGGATCAGTATACAACAAAAGTTTCAAACAAACTCATCTGTCTCCTTTTACTCATCCCAGATTCCCAATCTACCCATGGATGGATAAATTAAAAACGCAACCATAAGTGTCAATTATTTCTATAAAATCATGCATGAAAAACTGACGGTTCATAGACCTTGAATCTTATTCATTGTGCCCACACCAGGAGATCCATTGGCCCTTCATTTCATGAGTCACAGAGTCAGGCTTTATTTCTTTAATGTGTTGGTCTATGTAATGAGATATAGAGCAAGTGATGTAATAAATAAATGATACTTGATCCCACACGATTTTTAATAATATACATACAAACTTACAAGGTATGTAAATATTATACTATCTAGCTACCACTTATATTAATTTACTAACCAGTAAGTACTAGCTATATATAAATATACTTATAAGGTAGGTAGCGAATAGCGATCTCGTAGATCCATTAATCAGCATGCATAATAGCAGTATATGTTAATATATGGAAGGAATCTCTGTCACTCAATTAATTAAATAATTAATGAATGAAAATGAATGAATAGAAGTAACTGCGCGCAGACAAGTGCAAGATCGGTTGGAATGGAACTTGTTCAGCCACAAGGATAGAAAATAGTGGCAGCCACCAGTACTGCTGGGTTCTGGAAAGCAACTGTGTAGAGACAAATTAAAGAAATGAGTGTTGTTGTGAGCCTGCAGTGCAGCCGATCGATCCAATAATGGGATCGACTTGTCTTGTCTTGTCGTTACTAGTATTACTACATTCTCACCACCACCACCACCATCCCAATCCTAATCCCATTCCCACCCAAATCAGTCACTTCATGTCTTAACTTTGCCCTTCTTCTTCATTTCTTTCACTCCAGTCATTCGGTAATTGAATATAATACATCAACATCGCCATATGCTCCATTGTAAAATTCTAGATTCAATCTTTTGTGCGCTGCCGAGGCAATGAGACATGATGTATATAGATTTATAGGATGCCATGGTTTTTAGGGGAAAAGGCAGATTAAATCTGTAGCTACCTGCAGCTAGCTATATATATATATATATAGATATGGAGTTCATAAGTAAGTAAAAGAATAAATATATAGTAGTATATCTGAATAACGGTGATTTGGTTAAATTGCATGAAAGATGGATCTCATGTTTGACTTGTACAAGGGCTCATCGTGATCATGTTGAGAAAGGAAAGATGAATTAGAGCGTTGGAACTCTTTCAGCTGTTCCAGCAATAACAGTGAGCAAGTTGTTGCCAAAGGGATCACTCAAGTGGGCAGCAAGGTTCTCGACTGGACCTTGACCGGTTACATAAGCTTGAATGAAGAAGCCAAGCATGGAGAACATGGCTAGCCGACCATTCTTGATCTCCTTCACCTTCAATAATGCAGCTTGGTCCGGGTCATTAGCCAGACCCAATGGATCAAAGGGACCTCCTGGGTGAAGCTTGTCTTCCAACTCCTACAAATTTAACATATATATGTACATACTTATTCACCATCTAATACTTGTTGCAGCAAAGCCAGGATTTATTGTATAGATTGAGTCTACATATATGCGTGATCCACTGCTTAACTTACCAAACCATTTATGATTCTGTAATACTCTGCACCACCCAACAGTACAACCTCAGCAGCCACGGCTAGAAGAAGGTTGATGGGGATGTTTTTTCCGAAATAGTTCAATGTGTTGCCATCAAGAAGCAGAGCACCGGTCTGCAATCAAACATATTAACATATATACAGGATCAGTTCGCAGATGAGTTATGATATTATTAGCTATTGATGCGTACACACACACACTCCTTCCTTAGCTTCTAGTGAATTATGTATGGGATGATTCTAACTTGTAAGCAAGTATAGTTGGTGTAAGTACCTTGAACCAAACAGCCTCGGGCCCGCAGTTGGCACCGAATTTGTTGAATGCCTCAGGAATGATAAAACCAGCAGCACCAAGCATGGCCCATCGTGCGTGGATCAGCTCATAAGCTTGGTATCTAGTTATATATATGAAGAGTTGGTATGCATATTAATATTAATATTAATATTAATTGGACAGATATGACATGACAAAATAACACAAAATAAAAACGATTTTGTTTACTTGGCAAAGTTTTCAGGTTTCTTGCTGAGGCCAAAGGGATCGTATCCATAGCTGCAGTGCAGTGGGAGGAATGAATGAATGAATGAATGGGTTTCAAATATGATTAACTAAACAAGTGAAGTGATGAGAGTTACATACTCTCCAGGAACTTCTCCTGTGAGGTACTCAGGGATTTCGGATCGGTCCAATAGGCCGTCAGGCAAGAAGATTCTTCTGTCAGGTCCTAATAAAATGAAACATGGTATATAATGTTATCATATATAAATATAGATTGATAGACATGGTCATTATGAGTGAGTATTACTTACCGTACCACTTGGAGAGCTCTTCGTCTGCTGGGGCCACAGCAACAGGCTTCGCCTTGGGAGCTGCCTTCTTCTTAGAAAATAAAGCCACCGTCCTGAAAGTGGCCGGGCTCGACGGAGTCGGTGCAGCTCGAGATGCACTCGACAGGCTTAGTTTGTTGCCCAACACGCCGATGGAGGATGCAAGAGAAGCCATCTTTTTTGATTAATCTCCAACAACTACTAGTATAATCAGCAACACACAATGCTGCTTGCATCCATCTGCAATGAGTAATTAAAAGGTGGCATTTGTGGATGTAGACGTGCCACCTAAGCTATTATTTCTTGTGGTTTCATTTGTCAGCAATCCAATTGAGCTCTTTGATAGGGTGGAGGCAATGCCACCCTGGCTTCTTACCCTTCCATTCGGATAACATAAGCTATCCACATTCTCCTATCTATCTATCTACCTACCATCTCTCTCTAACCACTCTTCTTTTACCACCACTTTCTCCTGTTCAAGTTCATAATAACTAACCTACATTTTCGTTTTATAAGATTATTCTTCCTTTTCCCCTTTAACTAACAACATTTCCATCCATTACCAACACTACTAATCGATTCCTCCCTCCCTTTTTTTTACTCGTCAGAGATAGCTACGAAATCAAGTACATTTGAATAATTGGTTAAAGCACTTATTGGGAGAAGATCTGTTAATTGTTTAAAATAAAAGAAAGGTGATCAAGCGGTGTTCATAAAATATGTATATATAGATAGGTGTATTCTCTCCGAGAACTGATACTTGTGATATGTATAATTTAACACAAAACCAAATCACAAATGGACTCAGGATTAAATCTAAACATGTAATGACAGGTTCTTGGCTTGTATCTCCAATAGCTCATAAACAATGAATATAATCCTCCTACTAACATTGACCTCAAAATATACACACACATATATATATATATACATCCCAAGCAAGTTCATCAACTCCTCAAAATATTTCAACCTACTTTACTTGTAACTAATCAATGTGTTGTTTAGCAAATGCTCAATCATATCCTTGTCCTCTCCACTTGTTCACCTCCCTCGAAGTTGCTCGAATCAGCTTCTTTGTATTCAGAACTAGCTCGTCAACAAGAACACCAATTTCATCCCTGACATAAACAATCACATGATTCATATTTATAAATAAAATTAAGACCCACGTTTCTAGCATATAACCAAAATTTTCTGCACATTTCAGGCTCTATACATCAGAAACAGCTGATAGATACATTTTCTATTCAAACATACCCTCATACCAAAGCATGATATTTAATATATCAAGTATCATATTTATGTTTTCTGCACATTTAAGGATATGAATGCAGCTATACTGGAAACGTAAGCTAGATTTCAGTAAGAACTCATAAAACACAAGTCATGGGCTAATGTGATTTATATGTAGATATCAAGAGTTGAAAAATCTGGTGATACGAGGAAAACTTATAAAATTTCCAGAAGGAATTCGATTTAGTGGTTCCCACTTTTTGACTCTTGAGGTATAACTTGCTTACTAAGTTTTGACTCTAGAGTTAAAAAGTATAATCCCCGAAAGCTTGCCTAACTAAACGATAAATGAGGCTACAAAGGATAGATCAGAAAAATAATAACAAGTTCTGATTCCTATAAAAGGATAGATAGTTGGAGCGATAAGAAAATCACTGACATTCTATAGTAACAAGTTGAAACATGGACATACTGAAATCTTGTTCATTCTCAAGGTAGGACATCCTTCAATTTGAATCATTTGAACTTGTCAACAAAGTAAGGAACACTTGGACATATACTAGTATACTTTTGCACATTGAAAAGCTTTATAAGACCTTGTTCAAATGCAATACAGTTGTCATTCACTTCGTTGTCAGTATTCTAGACTAGCAACAGATAGCGGCAGGTGATATGTAGGATGTGGAGTCTTTTTCAATATATTCTTAAGTAAGAGTGTTGAGACTTGAGAGTTGGTAATATGAAAATTGGAGCCTCATTGACCCAATAGCTCAATCTCAGTGGCCAAACACCAGAATAGAAAGGAATGTCGACAAGAACACCCACACACAGCTATTTAGCCTTTACTCCCAATAGTTAATATCCTTAACGATGCACGCCTCCAAAGAAATACTACTACTCAATACTCATCCATATATTTTCTTGAGTAATGTCGTCAACCAAACTCATATGTCTAACAAAAAAACAAACTCCTATTCTCACCACAGATTGATGGAATTACTGCACAAGGATGTATGCATGGTAAAAGAGTCAATTTTGGACATACAAAGTTGTAAATAAAGCATAAGAAAAAGAGAAAGCAGTTCAAACTATCAAGAATGTTCCAGCTTTTCACGAGATGGGATGAATAAAAAGGAAGAAGGTTGAGAAGAGAAGAAAATTACTGGACAGGAAGAGATCGAGGTCGGAAGTTGTGAAAAAGGGTGTTGGCAGAGACAAGATTAGAGTATTTGCGATAGTCATCATATGCGATTCCTCGGCCGACGCCGTACCCGAAACCCACACCAACGCCGCAGCCAGCTCCGAACCCGAAACCCAGCTGCAGACCCGGAATACCCGGCCCAAATCCGGCACCTCCAAGGAGTCCGAACGCAAAACCAAAGCCGCAGCCGGCGCCGACGCCGAACGCAGGTCCCAGCTTTCCCAATTGATTGGATCTAAGTGGTGGCAGCTTCCATAACAACCCCTTCTCTTCCACGTCTCTGCCACTTCCGCCGTTCATCCTGAACGATGATGATTCAACTCTGCTTCTATTGTGGATTTAACTTAAATTATTTGATACTCTTTTGCCCACAGGCCACAAGGGCCACGACCTAACTCCACTCCACGTTATATAATATGTACCCAAATTCTTATAAATTATAAATAGACCCCAAATGTTTATAAATTTATGAATGCATATGCATACACTTAAAAAGATTTATTAAATTATAATGGTGTTGGTGTTGGTGCTGGGAACTTAATACTATGGTAATATGAATATAATGACAAGCACAAGTCGTCTCTCTCTATCCTCTGTGACTCATAACAACCACGCAGCCCCACCCTCACCTCCACCTCCACCTCCACCTCACTGTCGTCGAACAACTTCGCTCCTGCCCCCGCTTGCCGTCAGCAAAAGCACACCTTTTACCGCTACTATTGGATTTTCCCGCCCTTGTTGTGCTCTTACTACTACAACCACGAGGATTCACAACCCTCTCACTCTTGGAGCTCTAGATGATGACGATGTTGATATCCATGCACTATTGCAGGTGAAGCTTACTACTTTCATTTCTCTACTTGTCAATCTACTGCTAATTACATATCAATTTTTTCTCATTTGCAGATTCTTCCGCATGACGTGCGCGACCTTCTTTTGTATGACTCGAATCGCCATAATCTTTTGGAGGTACGCCTTTTTCACTACACTTGTTTCAATTGAAACCAATTAGAGAAAATTGTGCCGTATGGACTTGTTAGGTGACTAATGCTCGCAGTGTGCGGAGTTGTTTGCTCGTCTCTGTGTCTTACTTGATGCCTCATTATTTTGGGGATGCTTTTACTATGCTTCATACTTGGCAAGTTTCTCTTACTTCATAAACACAGTCATATAAGTCTGTAAAGACAGCTAATGAGATGGATTACTTGCGATTCTTTTCGATCCTAATGATCTGATATGCTTGGAACTTAAATTCATCCCTTTCCTTGTTACATGTTATTTTCGGCATATCAATTGAAAAAAAATATAAAAAAATTCATCTTAATCGTCTATAGGTGATACTGGACTTGGGCCGGCCACCCCAAGCATGCTATTTTGGTGATCCTGGCAGGCGGTGTCTTAGGAAGAGGGAGGTAGGTCTTATGTACTCTATAATTAAAGTAACATATGCTGTCTACTTTCAGAATTCATTAGTAGATAATTTTTGCAGGTGTCTGAAGAAGAACTGCAATATGCTCAAGATGCAGTTGGACAACTGGGAGGAGATAATAGGGCTGGAATTGTAGGCACTCTGCATCGCATATCTGCAATCAGGAACAAGAATGGGAAAGTTATTGGTTTAACTTGCAGACTGGGGAGGCCACATAGAGAGAATATGGATATGGTCGAGGATTTGCTTGAGTATGGTAAAAGCATCTTGTTTCTGGGAAGGCAAGCAAGCTTATTATCTGCATCTTAAATAAATTGTTTACTTAATTAGTATATCTTTTGTCATGTCATGCATGCAGTGCAAAATAATGCACAAGTCGGTGATTTCAGGGAACCGGAGATTGAGTTCTATAAAAGGAATAATTTTTACCTTTAAAAAAACGTTAACTATACTAGAAGTCTCTTGTTAACAAAATATAATATATCCCTATTATACATTCAAGTTAAGGTTTAATATCATGTAAAAATCGATGTAATATGTGCAATGCACGTTACATCTGCTAGTTATCTGAAAAAGATAACATGATTGATATATCCTAGATCCTAGATCGATGAATGGACTGCGGCTGCTATACATCATATTGGAGTTGACTCACTAAAGCTCATTCAGTAATATCAGCTCAAGTGAAAAAAGCAAAAACAAAATCCAACTAAATAATCATATGAATCCCATAGACTTGTTTGATGGCGGTTCATGTCCTTGTGTTCAGTTCAAATGTAGCAGATTGGAGTCTAACTGAATGTTGCTCAAGCTTAGTGTAAGTTAAAACTTGATAGAATTCGTTGAATCTTGGTAAAATGTATAAGCAAAAGTTCATAATAAATCCCATTTGGAAATGGAGACAAATCACAAATCCTAATCATTTAGACCCTTTTTTGTAGCAGATGTAGTTTATTTATTTATTTTTCTAACACTGACACGAGTACCAAATCTGTACTACTTTAAAGCTGTCATATGTGTTAGGTCCATAACAGCAAAATACTGGTAAAGAAGCTTACCTCTAAACAGAGACAGAAACGCTTCTGAAGTATATATGCTGCCATTAATATTCATTACTTTTTTCAATCTCCTAAGCGTTTCCCACTCCTCAAATGAATTAAAACACATTGCATGAAGTCATCAGTGACATCATAGCTGATTTATTTTGCTTTTTGCTAATTCTAGTTAGCATCACTATATAGATGGCTTTTTTCTAGTGCAACTGATAATATCTGACTCCAGCAGACCTGGCGCTGGAAAAACTACAGTCATGCGAGGAATATCTCGTGTGTTGTCTGATGAGCATCAAAAAAGAGTGGTCTGTGCTTCAATTTTTTTGTGGTGCATTCCTTTCCTATAATAATTTTGATCTTCAACTAAGTATGATCTTCACCTTTCGAATCAGCTAGGTTATTATTGATACAAGTAACGAAATTGGAGGTGATGGAGATATTCCACATCCAGCAATTGGAGGAGCACGGAGATTGCAAGTTTCTGAACCATGCATGCAGCACAAAGTGATGATCGAGGCAGTAGAAAATCACATGCCTGAGGTAATCGTTGTTGACGAGATTGGCACAGAAGATGAAGTTCGTGCTTGCCGTACTATTGCACAGAGAGGAGTAATGCTTATTGGTAGTGCTCATGGAAAACGAATAGAGGATGTTATCAAAAGTCCCACTCTTTGTGATTTGGTACATGATACATCTCAATTCCCTTCATACACAAAAGCACAAAAGTATGCATTATCCCATCTTGAGTAAACATCCTATGTACCTCGAACTGTCTCCATATCTGCAATTTTTTTTATAAAAAATTTGGTTGTGATCTAAACTTTTGACTGCAGATATTATTAAATTATAATTTATATTTATGCTATTTCCATGTCTGATGATTGAACTTTAAAAAAAAAAAAAACAAGTACTTAATTGAACCCTAGTCTAGTGGTAGTGTGATTTGAATCCAAGGCCTTCTGCCTCGGGAATGATTGAATTGTTTTTTGCTCACAGATACTTCCTTTCTTCTATTTTGTCTACTTGTTTTTGTGTGTAACCCATTTCAAGGTGGATGGGCTCCCTCACTTGGCATGGCCTTCTGGTTAGGAAATGAAAGGCCAGCATCCCATTAGAGTTTCTCTCTGAAACTTATTCACTCCAAGTGAAGAATTGATGTACTTGAGCAAATGAGCATATATTCATGATGAGATGTACTACAGTACTAGTTAGTTTTTTTTTAAAGTTTTAGCCTTCAATCCATCTTATCTGGATTTATTCTTTGACCTAACCTTTTCTGTTTCAACTTTAGTAGCTAACATACAAAGTCTTGCTAAATATTTGTTCAATGCTGGTGTACCATTTATTTTCTTATCATACAATGCACACTTTTCTAACAGTATAAAATTGAGTGTAAATCAGGAACATTTGTCCTTTGTCAAAGAACTTAGAATTCTCAGGATCAACAATGTGATGTCAAGTATTGTGCTTGGTTTCGAAACTGTTTGTTGGATATTTGATAAAGAAATTGAATTATTTCTTGGGGTTTGTGGTTTTTTTTTCCTAACTAATTTCATTATTGTCATGCAGATTGGAGGGCTAGAAACAGTTATTTTGAGTGATCAGGAAGCTAAGACCAGAAATTGCAAGAAGAGCATTCTCGAGAGAAGAGCTGCTCCAACATTTCCTTTTCTTATCGAAATGAGGGAAAGGCATTACTGGGTGGCACATCGGGTCAGTTGGTCAACCATTCTTAGTTAAGCATCTGAATGAAAATAATTGAGGGAATGATATTGTATTTCCATTATTTATTTGAACAATTGAATCACTATTCTTATGGCACAGTTTCTGAGTTTTGTAGTAGGACTGTAGGATACAAGTAGTTTTCGCCATTTTCATACTTATGTTGACACTATTAACACTAGTCCACAACCTACACAACTAAATCATAATGCATGTCAATAGAGCATAGAGCGTCATATTTGTGAGGAAAATGAACTCTCTTTACTCATGATACATCAATTCTATGCCCCTTAGTCCATAATTCCATAATTTATCTGGTTGTACCCTTAACCGATTACTTATTAGGGAATCGAAATGTTGGAATGTTTGTGTACTAAAAAATATTAATTCTTCGAGGTTCTCATCCTATAACTTATGCTTTTTTTCTCAAAATAAATAAGCAATTAAATTAAGATATCCTCCTGCAACTATGTTCTTTAATTCCAACTATTAAGTCGTGGCTTGGTTCGGTATCAATAATCCAGTGTAGTTTATGAAGCAATATTGGATCATTAAATCTTTCAAATTTGTATTTCTTTGTCAGACTGAAAAGAGTGTGGATGCGTTGCTTCTAGGGAAAAGGCCACTAGTTGAGGTATTTATGCAGTTCTTGTATGTTTTACAATTGAATGTAGAGTTTGGACATGTACAGTCTTGATGAGGAAGTGGCTATCCACGTGTGGAACAGCTTAAGAATGAATGGCTGTTAGAAAGCTGATACCAGCCAAATAGTAATTTAAAGAAGGCTAAGACAACAGTATTAATTTTAATGGCTTGGAGATTTGTAGGTAAGATGCAGAGATGAGAAATTCAAGGTTGTGATTGAAAGATGGAAAAGTGATGTCTAGAGGCTAGAGCTGCCAACCCTTGATCCTTTATTGAGATCAGAGGGATAATGTATACAGACTTGAAGTTGAGCTACAAAATGTGTTAGGAAATCAATTGCAGATTGAACTTAGCTTCGGAGAACGGACAAGTTTAATAGTGTCAGTTTTACACAATTGAGGAAGTGAATACCTTTATTTGGAAAGTTTGTGACTTGTTAATGATACTTGATGAAGAAATTTTTTTCTTATGTACGTGATTTTGTCATTTGTGAAATAGGAATTGTTTGAGGACATGTATGTTTGAATTTGAGGAATAACGAAAATCTGAGTTTATGCCACATCTTATTATGCATAGGGCGGCAATAGACCGGGCTGGGCCGACCCGAGCCCATCAGGCTTTATGAAAATAGGGGTTGGGGCGGGTGGGCTTGGGCCGTCTAATTCTGCCACACATTTAAATATGGATCTTGTATTTTCAATTGAAAAAAGAGAAAATAAAAATCAATATATAATATGACATCTAGACACATAAGTGATATGAATTGAAAATGTGAGGTTATTATAAAGTAGGAAAGGAGTGGTGCATAACGAATAAGGATGTACTGTAGAGAGTGAAGGGGGAAGATAGAGCAGCAGTAGTAGTTGTAGTGGAGTCATCAATATTCAATCATATGATGGCAGCGGCAACAACAAGTCTTGGGATTGGGAGTTGTAAGTCTAATGGTAATGGGGGTGGCCCAAAACAAGACGCTCCAACTCCAAGTCCAGTCTGCTGCTGCTTCTTGAGTAGGGATTCAAGAAAAGGTCCTACTCCTACAATAAAAATATCTGCAAGGCCAAGGTCAAGGGTTTATCTTCATCAATCATCATCGCAACAACTAAAAGTAGTAATGGCAACCGAAACAGACAAGTTGGGGATTAAGATCATCAGCAATCCTCCTGAATCTAAACTCTCCGACCTTGGCGTTCGCTCTTGGCCTAAGTAACTTCTCATCTCTTATCTTTCCTTTTCTTTTTCTTCTTCTAATCTAACCAATAATCCGTCTGCCTTTATTTGAATTGGATCTACATAAATTTACTTGTATCTTATCCATTCCATTTATCTCTTTTGCTACGACTATCCTGTAAGTTCAAGCTGCAATTGAACTTTTGCATATCAGATTTTTCTGTTTCTGAGGAGAAATTGCAGGGAAGAGGATGTATTATTGCTTTCTAGGAAAAACTATTTACATCAGAGAGAGAGAGAGAGAGATGCGTTCGTTCACTTCCGTCTCGGATATTATATATAATTTGGTGGTATTGTTTCTTTCCTTTTGTTTTGATTTAAGTATATAAATTCTCAACTGAACTGAAATAGGTGGGGATGCCCTCCGAGCAACTTTCCATGGACATACTCTGCAAAAGAAACGTGCTATCTACTGAAAGGAAAGGTAAAAGTGTACCCAGAGGGATCAAAGGAGGCAGTTGAGATTGGTGCAGGTGATTTGGTCGTCTTTCCCAAAGGCATGAGCTGCACCTGGGATGTCTCTGAAGCTGTTGACAAGCATTACCTGTTTGATTGACTCACACTCACTGCCTTCACTCTTTATTTATGACTACTTAGTATGCTTCTACTAGTAACATTTCACTCCCCACTTACATTTTATTAAAGTTATTCAACACTATGGAATGTGTTTCCTTTTAATCTGCTCTTTCTATTTAATTTATAACCACATATGATCTTTTACATAGTACACAATATAGAGTTTAACATGAACTGAAATGCTAAATGAGCTCTTTCTTTGATAAATAAATAGTTACAAAAGTGTAAAATCACCATATTAGTGTACAACAAAACAAACTGCCCGTGTCTCAAGGGAAGTATATATGTTGAACTGTGTCTCCTTTTAAACAGCCTAGCTACTATACTTGTCTTATTTTGTATCCCCAGTCAACACAGATATCCCTATAGATAACGAGAACATGACAACAACATATGGTTATTGAATTGTGTGTAATTACAATATAATCAGGATGGTAAAAGGAACAAGTGGAAAAAGAAAGAAGAAAAAAACTTCTTACAAGCTACAAAGCTACTGCTCTTGTCGAGACCTCCAATTCACCCTCCTGCAAGTCAACTTCAGCTGCGCCTTTTCCTTCCTGGAGAGCAAATCCCATAGCAGACGTCGTAAAAACCAATTCAATTGAAAGCATAATAAATTTTTACAGGAGTATATCATATCATATCACACCATTCGATCTTTGGTGTTGACATCTGCTTGGTATCTCTGCAAAGCACCATCCCCTCGAAGTATTTTCCCCCCACATCCAGGCACGTCTGCAGTGCCTATTGACTCTTCATCAATCACGACAGCATCTACTCTATCTTCTCCAGTCTTGGCATCTGGAATCTAAACAGGAGAAACGATGCTTATGGGCTATAAGATTGTGGAGGACATTTATGCTATATAGTAATGTGCCGAGGACCATACACCCTGAGGTACACAATAAAGAGGTTACCTCATACATAGCATCTGTTAGGAGGCCTTCCAGTATGGCTCTCAATCCTCTAGCACCCGTATTTTTTGTCATTGCTTTACTGGAAATCAGCTGTAATGCTTTCTCCGTAAAGTGTAACTTCACCTGAGATTTATGCATGTTTAATATACTATTTCATTCAATGCCAAAATTGTCAGCGAACATTAAGAGCTCAAGCTTCATGAACAAGAAAAGTTTTACATTATTCATGTCAAATAACTTCTTGTACTGCTTGCCAAGAGCATTTTTGGGCTCTGTCAAGACCTGCAAAAGAAATGAAGATGTCAATAAATATGAGAAATTATAACTACATGGCATTCCTGTGCTATGCTTTAGTCATATATTTATATAGATGTGTGACACGGTATAGAGATGCAGGCTTGTTTTCCAATTCCTTGCTTTTCTAAACAAATTAGAGTTTGACAGAGGAACATCTTATGCATTTTTGTCAAACATGCAAAACAAAGATATTTAACATATATGTATGAATATGCGAGACAATGCAGAGAAGCAGTCTTGTATTCCAATTCCTTACTTTTCTACATGAATTAGGGTTTGATATAGGAAATTCATATGCATTTACCAAAAAGTGTAATTCAAGCATTGCTCCTACGGAAGAGCTAAAAATATTCTGCTAGGTTGTTTCATCTGCTACCAACAAGTCTTAGCATCATTGATGATATCTACCGTAACCTTCTTTTATTCAGACCTTGTTATGTTCATAGAATGAGACAAGTAGGAGAAAAGCAAATAGTTCAATGGAGCAATCATCATTACCTGAACAAGTTGATCTTCTGTAAGGGCTGACAGACTAACCAATATGGGAAAACGCCCAATAAATTCTGGAATTAGACCATATGCAATAAGATCACTACTTTCGACCTGGAAATATTCACTTTCTCAGACTTCATATGCAGGTTAAAGGCAGGTACGGTAATTATCACTATTCCAAGCAAGCCAACAGTATATCTTAAATTTCTCTACTTCAGTATTCTTACAGATTCGAGTAGAGATGAAGTCACAACAGCATCAATGACTCCACCAGCTCTCATGTTGGCGCGCACTGGAACTCCAAACCCAATTGAAGAGTCGTGTCTTCTGTAAAATACAAACAAATGTGGTGTTCTTACAATCATCAAGTGCAAACACAACTAGCAGCACCATTTAGAGGAGCTACGCAAAAGGGAAATTACCTTTCGGAAATGGTTTTCTCTAGATCAATAAATGCACCTCCACATATGAAAAGGATGTCTTTAGTGTCAATCTGGAGTAAAATAGGATGCATTACTAATTAGTCCACTGAAACAGATGTTGAATGTTTAAAGAATAACATTAAATGGTGTGTGCCAGCATTTCCAGAATCCGTTCTAAAGATGCAAGTATTATTGACTTTTTTAGTGTTCCTCATCCTTTGCAGTTTCTTCTATGTTCAAGGAAAAAAGTTCATCACGGTGATTTTTTCTTTTCAAGGCTAGGAATGAAATGCCGCAACTTCTGCTTATCAAGTAAGATAAGAAGGATATAAGTGGTTTAACTTTTTTTGTTTCTTTAATTCCATTGAAGAAAGCTTCCATTTTCCTGCACTGCCATACTTGTAAACAAATGCAGGCAGTTCTTTCCTATTATACATAGCATGTGGTGCTCTTCATAGATTAGATACTACATTATGCGGATCACTAAAAATGGTTAGAATAACATCAATGAGAAGATTCAGTATGGAAATCAACAAATAGACATTTAGGAAAAATACAAGGCAATTAGGACCGCATTACCTGAATGTTATCACCCCGAGGGGGTTTCCTTGCCCCTTTTTCTGGAACATTGACTATCTGGAATAATTCAAATACTCATATCAGATTATGACATAAATTCCACGAGAAGGAACTTTGTTTCGTTATTTGCAAATATCTTTGTTATATAAAAGCTTATCTACTTCAAACTACACATATATGGAATTTATACATGATCATATATTAGAATGACTTCGATCTAGTACATAAATGAGTACTTTATGATGCATAATAATGACTTGGAAATATCAGAGTTGTCAGTTGTGAAAAGGAAGCGTCACACCAGCAGATCATAAGCACTGTGATGAAACTTTGCATTCATTTTGTGAATTTGGTCAACACTTTTAAGAATTTTACAATCCAACTAAACCTAAAATAATTGAACCCTGTATAAGTGGAAGACATTCATGAGGTGTCAATATCCAAAAACTAAAAAAAATTCTTCTAGAGGCAGTCATATGACTCATGCTTAAATAAAGTTATAATCACCACAAGAAAACAGTATCATGTGTCGGAGGTCAATTACTCACAGTCCCTTCCAGCATCTTCAGTAATGCCTGCTGAACACCTTCACCAGAAACATCTCTGCTGATGTTCATGCTTTCAGCCTAAAATAGCACCAAAAGGATATGGTAATATTATAATTAGAAATTCATTCAGAAATATGAAGCTCAAAGAAAAACACAGGAAAGGTGAAAACCTTCTTGGTTATCTTATCAACTTCGTCTATATAGACAATTCCCTGTTGTGCAGCTTGGACATTAAACTCAGCAGCCTTTAAACAAATGTGCAATAAAAATAGTAAGTATCAATCAATTAAAGAAAATATACAAAAATGAAAAAGTAAGTTTCAATCTTTGGTAAGCATTAGGCAACACATTTATATCCTTCAAAATGCAGATACATCTCTTCCTGTTCCTTCCCCACCGAGGATAAGAAAGAGCATCAGTAAGTTGTATTACTGAAATCTAATATTGATACGACAAATAGATATTTTCAAATCCCGACCAATCATTCACAATGTTCTATCAGATTTTCATATAAAAATGAGAAGATACCTCTATGTATACACCACACTTCACTATAAAATATGTACAGGCAAACATAAATTACTTTTCCTTCTATTTTCTTACAAACTTAGAGTGAGCTTCGACTTTTCTAAACTCTAAAGTTCATCCTGTCACTATGCATGTATGCTACCATAAGAAGACATTAGCAGCCTATGCTTTTAGTGTCAGTAAAATATGTACCCACATCTCTTAAGTTTCATGTTACCAAAAGGACCAAAGCATAATAAAAAAAATGTATAATGACTTCTAACTTCTTTTTACAGACCTCACAGAAAATCTAGAAAAGATGCATGCTTCATATAAATAATATAAAACCCCTTTCATGACTTAGATTAGAATAATCTGAAGTACTGACAAGTGTTTAACAAAGATTATTAGCATACCAAGAGTAGTTTGTACAAAATTGATTCAACATCTTCACCAACATAACCAGCCTGCAATATAGTAAATAAGATGTGATTTCAGATATGAAGTAGAAAAGACGAGAAAGAAGACAGAGATCAAAAGAAAATAATCACAATATCTTGTTAATTATTTTGCAATTCGCCAAGTATCACATGAGATATTCTATGACTTCTATGCAAATTTAGGGATGGAAGTTTTCACAAAATTTTGGAAATTAGGAGCATTATTTAGAGTTAAAATATGGAATAAGAATATTTTATATTGGGCTTTAGTGATTCATGAAAGTATTCAATCTTTCTTAGTCCACTCAATGTTAAAGATAGTAATCAAAGCACACCATATCATAGTATTTTGTAAGCATCGTTCTAACACGAGTATCACCCAAATCACACTAGAAAATGTTCAAATTGAAATATTGATCTTAATATCTGAAATTTTATTTTATCAAAGAGCATAAACTTAAAAGATTCCATTCATTCTATCTAAGAACATAAACTTAAAATCTTCCACTGAAGCAACCAGTCAATTTCGAAGACAAAAGGCTATCTTTCGAGCACACGTTTTCCCCTGGTGCGGCACCTATCACATACTTGAATGTTTTTAACAATTACTTTAAAGATAGGATGTAATCATGCCTCCATCAATTTGATGGGACATATCCTTAATAGAAATCCATCATTACATCCTAGAAGATCCGGTGAGAAAGATTAGAATTTAAGATAATCTTCCTTTATTCTTCCGACTAGCACTCTTTTAGTTTTCAAAATATCAATAACGAGACACCGTTGAATTTTCTTAGTGAGAGTACTTGATCTAGAGTCAAACTCAAACACCTGCCCGCACCGAGCACTCATGCCACCTAACTACGTGGAGCTGATATATTCTAACATGTAAAATCGACCACCAACCTGTGTCAAAGTAGTTGCATCCGCGATTACAAAAGGTACATTGACAAAACGTGCGAGAGTTTTTGCAAGTAGGGTTTTCCCTGATTACCAGAAATAACCGACTCAGCAACTTAGTTGAAATTAGAAAAAGAAGAACATAGACTGAAGGCATTCCTAAAGTAAATTAGTAAAACCAGCACACTTGGCCTAATAATTGTGTCAGGCATAAGATTCCCAAGCATAGAAATCATACCTGAGCCAGTTGGACCCATCAATAACACATTGCTTTTTTCCAAGTCAACGTTTTCGTCGTCATCTAATCTGGATGAGTCAGCTTCTGACCTATTACATGTCACACGATTTGTAATTAAATGTCCATTAATATTCCATCTCCACCAAGGATACATGTGTTGGAGACTCTTTAAGTCTTTTATCTACAAAGCAGCATTAGGTTCGCATGGAAACTTTTAAGATGTTCCCTCATCCCCACTTTTATGCTTATCTCCAGTAATGAAATCAGTACAAATGGCCACTTAATAACTAGCTAGAGATATCAATAACCCCCCAGGAGACAGGAACTGGAGTTCGATTGAGAAATACACTTCACCTCATATGGTACTAGACCACTAGTCAAGCATGACAAAGTTCCTGCTACTGTTCAATGATTAGAAAAGGCATCAATCTAAGCATAAAGAAATTTGTCGAGATGTTTAATGCATTTGTATTTCAGGTTTTATGAAATGATAACTGATAAATTCTCATCAATGCAGATGCATCAATCAAGAATACAGATTATTGGTTGAAAGGATGCATAGCTGACTTCAGCGAACATAGCGCAACTAATTTTTCTAATGGGATAGTCAATATAGGAATCAATCAAGCTTGGAATCCAGTGATGCACTGGAGCACCCACATCAACAAAACAAGAACACTTTAGTCCGACAGCATAGAAGTTGCCTTCTAGAAGCATTAAGTTTATTTTAATTATTACCAAGTGTACCACAGGAAATGATGACAAAACTAAGAAGACAATAACCACTAACCCATTCGGTAAGGAGGCATGATAGATCCGTTTGTAATGGTTGTATACGGCCACTGAAAGCACCTGCCAGTATTAAGATCAAACCAAAAAATAACACTTTTTGTAACCATGTGATGAACATTCACGGCATGAAAGTGACCATATGGATACCAAACACAAGATAACATCATTGAATGTTTATCTACAAAATAAAGCTCAACTATTTCAGCAGAAACTTAAAATGGACTACTTGAGTAAATTAGTATAAACGGAGTGAAGCATGAGTAGTAATGCTAAGAGGAAGACCTTTTTGGCACGTTCCTGCCCGATGATGAATTTGTCTAGTCCCTTACAAATCTCCTTTGGTGTTGGCATATTCTTACCAAGATTAGACCCTCCCCAGGTGGCCTTCTCTCCATTGTTAGCACCAGTGCGATTGCCATTACCTCCTCCCGAGCCTGATGCTCGAACGACATTGACACCAGGGGCAAAGGGTGGGCCGGGTGGGGTATGCACGGCGATCCCATTTCCTGATGGAGACGGGGACGAGGGCAGGGGTGGGGGCCAGTTTTCTGGAGGCTCACTGCCATACGACCTCAAGGTCTCCCAGAACGATGGTCGAAAGCGCTTGCCATAGTCCTGCTGAGGATCAGTTGACTTCTTGTCAGAAATGGAGTTCTTGCTTCTCACCCTGCCAATCTCAATGAAGCTTCCCTGAAGAGGAGACATCTTGAATGGGGTGAAGTAATATGCCGTTTTACAATTGGGGCAATGATTTACAGCCTGGAACGCATTCCCTCCTCCGCCAGCATCTTTGTTGCTAGCAGCAGCACCGCCACCATCCGAATTTGAATCCGAATTGGAATTGGAATCGGAGTTGGGAGGAATTAGGTGGTGGGGACGTCTGGTGAAGAGGAGATCCATTTGCTTGGAGCAACGAGGGCAATTAGCCTCCGCCCTAATTCTCCTGGTAGAGGGGCGGACCTCATCGTCGCCGCCACCTCCGCCATGGTCCCACTTGTATCTGGCCTGCACCCCAGTGAAGGACAAGGATTCCCTCCGCTTCACAGAGTGCACGCAACTAACAAAACCACGTTTTTGCAGCCGCGAATGAGGATGATTCGACCTCCATAAACCTTTACCGGCGGCAACGTCTCTCAATCTCGTCCATCTCCAAATCCCCGACATGGCAAAGCTTGGATCTTCCTTGAATCAAATCCTTATTTTTTCAGTAAGAATATGTAGAATTTATTCAATTGAACAAGGTGCATGGCGGAAATGGCGGAAATGAATTTGCGTATTATCCACTGGAATCCAATCCAATCCAATCCAATCTCTTCCCTGTACGCTAGAAAGTGAATATAGGGGAAACACACAGAGCGATTAAATAAACGAATACCACGGCACATCACCAAAATGGGAGCGTCCTTGTAGGAGGAGAAGTGAAGCCTCGGATTAGATTAGAACAAGATCAATTAACATATCAAAATCTAAGAATTTTACATAACCGATCTGAATTACAAGAACAACAAACGAGGTCTAAATTCTAACACTAGTATTTATTCTATTTATATTATATTTTTCGCATAATATGCTAAAATATGGGGTATTATTTAGGGAAAAAGACGGGCCGGTCCATTGTGACCAAATATTGGGCAAAAAAAACAATCAAAAAAATTTATTATTGTAGAGCCCCAAATTACAAGTGAATAGACAAAAAAATTCTTCACATATATTTTGTCCCCTCCTTCTTCCCCCCTCTCTCTCTCTCACTCAGCCGCACCCTCTCTCTCGAACCTGCCCTCTCTCGGTATCTCATTCACTGCCGCCTTCTCTTTCCCTCCAGTCCGCCGCCGCTGGACATGCTATCCGGCCACCGTAGCCTCGTCGCCGCCCACGCTGCGACAGATCTGCCCTCTTCAAGCTGCCGCCCACACCGTGATAGATCTGCTCCTCTTCAACACGCCATGATTGCTGCCTTCGCCGCTGCGGCGCCGCGCCTCATCCTCCGACGCTGTCGCTAGCCAGCTAGGCGGCGCTCCCCCTGCCCTCTATTGCGCAAATCTGCCCCTGCCCTCTAATATGTATATGTTTGTTGTAGGCGAGGAGAAATCCCATAGAAATCTCCTTCAACTTGAGGTTTCTCAATTACAAGCAGCAACGCAAGCAGATTCCATTCATTAATTGGGTGATAATGGTTTTAGCACAGAATTTAGTCGCAAGCTTTCTTCAATGGTGCATTTAATGCGGTGGTTAAATGTCTATTCTTGTGGTTCATTAGTTCTGATGTAGTGGTTTTAGATTTCAAACTAGATGGTTCATTACTTATGTGTTGATGGTTCATTATGTCTGATGTAATGGTTCATGTCATCAAGCTAGATGGTTCATTACCTCTGTATTGATGGTTCACTATGTCTGATGTAATGGTTCATGACATCAAGCTAGATGGTTCATTACCTCTGTTCTTATGGTTCACAATGTCTGATGTAATGGTTCATGTCATCAAGCTAGATGGTTCATTACATCTACTAGATGGTTCATTACCTCTGTTCTTATGGTTCACAATGTCTGATGTAATGGTTCATGTCATCAAGCTAGATGGTTCATTATGCATCTCTCTCTCTTTCTCTCTCTCCCTCTGCCACCACCCTTTGCCTCGTTGTCGTTGCCGCCGGTCGCCATCACCGGCCGCCGGTCACCAGCAGCAGCTGCTGGTAGCCGGTCGCCGGATTCCGCCGCCGGTCACCGGCCGCCGGCAGCAGCAGTTGGCCGCCGGCAACAGCTACTGGTCGCTGGAGACCGGCGCCGGATTCCGCCGCCGGTCTCCGGCTGCTGCCGCCACCGCTGCCACCACCTGTATGTCACCACACCCTTAAAAAAATAATTAATTAGTTAATAAGGGTAAAATAGGGAACACCCTTAATATATTTGGGTTTTTTTGAACAAAAGTGCATTAGAATGGACCTACTTGACAATGAGAAAAAATGATGGTTTTTTTTGCCTACAAGTTCACCGAGGTGGACCTTAGAGACATTAATCCTATTATTTATTATATCTTAGATTATATAGACTCCATCTTAGATTCCAATCTAAGATAAAATTTATCTTTGGGGAAGGCTAAGACACAAAATACTACTACTATCTATCATAGATAGCTTATCTTTCATTTTATCTTGTAAACCAAACAAGAAATAATTATTGTATAGGATCTAATATTATAAACCGAACGCACCCTAAGAGTATATTTGGTATCCTACGATATCATTCTAAGATAATTACATTATAATTTTAGTTATTAAACTTCTTTCTCAAAATAGTAAGCTTTAAATGATTATTCATCAATATTAACATGAATGTTAAATGATATTATAATAATGATTAGTTGTTTATATATGAACATATGTAATTTTAACAAATTATGTTAAGACTTTAGATATGTATTTTATACAAGGTAGTCTTAATTACACTTATCATTAAAAAAATGTATAATTATTACATTTGATTCTTATAATATATATTGCACTAAATAATCATAACTCTACTAGGTTTTAACGCAAAATATAATATAATATGTGAGTGTCTAATTACTAAGACGACGATGACAACGTGTTGAACTACTTCAAGAAGTCTACGCGTGAGATATTCAACATATGATGTTCGTACAGCAGTGTCCACAACTCCTTGACGGTTTCGTAGCAAGAAATTATATATTTTGTTAAAAAAAGTCTCTGGCGTAAATTGCTTTGAATGAGTAAATCAATCACTTGTATGCTCTTTCCACAAAATAGAGGAATGATCCAAGTTTAGTTTCTTGAGTATCAATTGTATGTATATACTGAACTGAAAGATGCAGGCTGGTTAGTGTTAGTAGTACTGCCTAGCTCATATCAACACCTATAGGCTATAGCTATAGATGGAAGGTTTGCGGTGTTATGATATTTGCCTTAGTTTGAAAACAAAATGGCCTTGCCTTGTTCCATTGTGGTTGTGTGTATCTGCTTGTATTGCTTTCTTTGCCTCGCATCGCATCATCATTACCATTTGGTTTGGTTGCAGTAACTGTAATTAAGCATATCATCATCCACAGACGATGGATGCTAGCTATTTTTTCTCAAATATACTAGTTTCTGACGGACTTCACATCACATATATACTAATACTACATCCACAAACATTATGCTATGCTATGCTATGTACTGTACTTATTAAGATGGAAAAGCTGATTGATTGGGTGGGTGGTGGTGATAGTAGAATCCTACAACAAAACAAGCAAGCAATTAGATTAGATCTCAACGAATGCAGTCTAGACCACTGCATATAGCTAACCAAGTTATAAGCAGAATAATGCAGACTGCAGCATCAATGGCCAAAACGATTCTCACTTGCCGACACCATTTGTCTCTTTCATTCTGCTCACTAGTACTAGTATTGAAATCCGGAGATGATGCTCCTTGCCCGTCGAATGATCGCCTCTGCCTCTGCCTCTGCTCTGCTCCCGTTTCTAAATCTCTCACAACAACATCATCTGCATCTTCCTTCATCATCTTCTTGTCGAGGAGAGGTGCTTTGGTACAAGAAGTACCTGCTGTTTCGGCGGCGTACCCGTTCATGGCAGGCCATACCGTTGCACTCGAAACAACACACTCTAGTGAAGCCACCAAACGACGGACCACTGCCACAAACTTCTCCTCCCTGCTTCCAATTCTCTTGAATTCATCCCTTAACTTTTGGAGGAAGCTAAGCAGGTGCGAATTGCCAGGACTGTGGCGTAGAATAGCGAAATATACGAAGCTGGGATCTGAGTCTGAGTGGGAGTCGATTAAGAAGGCGAAAGTAAAGGCAGCAATGGTTTCGAAGTAGCAGCGGTGATAAGGAGGGATCATCTCCAAGCACAAGGCGGCCATGTTGTGGATCTCATGGTTTCCGGTGGTGTATTTGTATACAATTCGGCCGTCCTTCCATACGCAGCAGTAACACACACTCCTATTATTATTATTATAATTCATACCCAAATCTTGAATCTAAACCCACCTCGCTTTCAATTTCAATCTGCAACTGAAGGGATAATATGATGATGAATTTGAAATTAATGGATATCACTACAGGGCATGGTTTCGGACAAGTCTTCCTAAAATTAAATTGCAGATGCAACGGCGATTCGATTTCAATCTGATGCAACTGTAATGTAAGAGAGAGAAAGTCAACAGATAGAGATAGAGATAGAGATAGAGAGAGAGGGCAAAGAGAGAGAGAGAGTAATGACTACTCGCTTAGATAGTTGAAGACTTGTAGTAGACTAGTAGATTAGATTAGATTAGATAAGACAAGAGAAGACAAGTGGTGGCCGGTTATTAAGTCGTCGTCTGACTGAGTCTCCGGTAAAATGCTTGCAAAACGGATCTAAGTTTTTATTTACCCAGACCGAGACCGAGACTCAACTCCATTTCAATTAATCATGTTTTATGCAATATCGTTTCTCTTCTCCACGCCACCCCTAAATAAATCAATCAATCAACAAAGAGATGAATGAGTTAAACATACATTTCACTTGTTCTTCGAGTGTTGAGAAAAAATACATAAATAAAGGGGGAGATATGATATGATGCCTATGTAATCCCATATACCCTTTTCACAAGCATATCTATTTGATGTCATACACATCAGACTGCCCCAGAAAAATATGTGGAAAAAACTAGACTATACTCCATTTCATGTCGACAGCCACAGCTTATCATGTTCATGTATCACTTCACAGTCTCCACACCCCTTTCTGCTTCATCCAACTGCATATCTTGATCTCTTACACCAACTGCTGGAACAACAGTTCCTCCTTCCTCTGAAGGTTGTTGCCTAGTTTGAGGATCTTCATTAGTCACCTCATCCTCTTCATCATCTCCTCCATCATGAGCATTTGTTGGGGGAGGTTTTGTAGTGGAAGCAAGGAGGGATTGGCGGCATAGTGGACATGTGGTATGTGTGGTTAGCCAGAGGTCGATGCATTCCATGTGAAACGTGTGCCCACACCCCGGTATCTGCTGCAGTCTAACCTCCCCTTCGTACTCCCCAAGGCACACCGAGCATCTATCCAGTAACACCACACAGTTTTAGTCATCAAACTGGGATATCAACTAACTCACCCATTCATCCAAATATCATCCTATATTTAAATGATGATATGCAATCTCATTCTCTCAACACTTTGTATGGAACAACCAATCATGCAAGCATAAAGTATTCTTGCACAATGTCCCACCACATACAAGTATTCAATCCAGAGTGATTAATAGTACTGCATTTGTATACAAGTAATGTTTGAGCATCATGATGACATGAGAATGAAACAGATATCCATCAGCATAAAGTTGCAGTTCTTTCCACTTCTTAGACACCAACAGAAAAAGATAGCATGTAGACGTATCACAGTTTTGTATTAATGATCCAGATTCCAGACAACACTTGCTCAAGGAGCACAACTTAAAGCAAATGAACGGAGCTGCTCCTTGAGGGAGATAGTGACGAAGAGGACAAGAAACAAGAAGACCAAACCAGTTAGTTAGTTTGCTCTTTTCCAACTTCATATGAAGAATGAATATATAGCTTATAGCTGAACTACAAATGTTGGGTTATTTATCTTATTCAAAGTAAGTAAAACTCTCACAAGCATTATTTGCAATAGACAGGGACATCCCATATTCTAGTCAAATCTTTACTTTCCGTGTAAAATTAAGCAACACTATCCAATCCCTCCGTTAGTCTCAGCTCATCATAGCATCTTGAACACAGAAGAAAACAACTAACAAGTGGGATATCAAGCTAACATTTACAATGTTACAGTAGTCAGAAAATTAGCAAAGTAACATGTTCCACTTTCGGAGCAACTAGCAAGTAGAAAGGGACGAAAAAATGCAACTTACTGCGTGTCTTTGACAGAAAAGCTCTCCTTGAAGACGATAATAGGCAGCATCTCCCTCAGCTCCTTCTTCAGCCCAAGTTCGCACTACCAACCAAGAAACAAGGAAGAAAGAAATTAGCATTATTATTTGTTGACATGAAATTAATTGAGAGGAAAAGGGGGGCATAAATGCATACCCTGGAGAGATCATCGCCGATTCCAGAAATTAGGATTGAGTTATTAGCTCTCATTCTGAGAGAAGACCAATCGGCCCGTCGGCGGCGGAGATAGAACCAATAAAACAAGAAGAGAAGTATAAAAGTGAAGAAAATTGGGACTGCAAAAATAAAAGTTTGGTAGATTTTGAGCTGAGAAGAAGCTGAGGTAGCGCTACTACCATTAATGCCGTCTCTTTCTTGCTCGGAAATACTGTTTTTTACACTGTACGACATCACCAACACGATAGCATTTGTTGAAGCAAGCCCACTTGGTTAAAGGAAGCTGCAAGACTGAATCTGTATCAGTCTTTTCTTTTCTTTAAGAAACACTCACAACACCAAATAGATGAATTGGGAAATTAGTTAGAAAGTGGGATGTTGTGTTGTGTCGAGTGTATGCGCAGTTTGAGGAGGGAAGTAGATCGTATGAAGGTTGAGCCAAAGATCTGAAATTAGATTGCCCAGGTAAAGAAGAGATGGATTGAGACAAAGATCTTGAGTCCTGACCAAATAACTACTGCAAGGCTGTACAATACATACAGTACACATATATAAATAAATCAAGGAGGAAGGGAAGGTTGAGAGAGAGTGAGAGAGATAATTGAGCTGTCCGAAGGGAAGTTTCTAATTCTCCCTTAACAAAAATATCTTCAACTCAACTATATTAATATTAGTAGTAGCATTTTCAATCAGCATGTACAAGTAGAACATATAGTAAAGTATAATAGGAATGAATATAGGATCTCCGATTTGCGATGGATGATGGTTCTGTTGTCAAACTCAATTAAATTGCAAGAAATATATGAGTACAGCATATAACCTCTGTTTTGTCTCGATGCCTATAATGACGAATGAAGATTGAAGATAATAGAAATTGCACTGTTTTCGACAAATACTTAATAATTTAGTCATAGTATACAAACAATTGTATATTTTAAAAACAAGAAAAAATCAAATACTCTTATATTCCTTTCTTTCCCAATCTAATCAATTTCCATTTTTCAGTTCCACCCTTTTTGTTTTACTCCTCCACTCAATCCAATCCTCGTTAGTAAACGTAATATCTACTCTTGTTATTTGACTTGTGAAAACTGAATTATCACTAATCGCAAGCACCATTTGTTCTCTTATACAGCTAATGCATGTTTAGATTAAAATAAACAGATAAATTAAATTAAATGTGATATCGTTCTTATAATAATATAAATAAATAAACGTCTGATTCACGATGGGAGTGGCCCTTGCAAAAATAACAAGACAGAAGCTGCATTAAAAAAAGGTTTCATATTAAATTCTCAGCAGTCGGGCCAAATTAGGATACAACATTTACATGATTGAAGAAAAGCAAGATATACAAAATGATGTTTGAAACAGTTGCGTCTCCTACGCAGCACTCACGAAATAGGCCTTCTCAGCTACAGAAGGATTTCTCCTTTACTTTTCATTCATCATACATCCCTCACCTTTAGCCTAACTTCAGTGAGAGAGTTGACAGACTTTCTTGGGCTTGAAACCAAGCTGATTGGCTTTTTCGGGCTCGAAGGAACCACTGAAAACTTATAAACCAACATCTTGAAACATGGTAGACACAACAAATAGAGGCCTCCAAAAATAAATGGTGCAGCAACAACCCACCCCAGCAACTGCATATATATATCAATACATTTATTCAGTGACACCAGTAAATTAAAATTGTTGGCCTTAGCTTTTCATGCATATTATAGCCAGAAAATTCTGAAAACACTACATAGCAGCAGATGGATATGAATGTAATTAATGTTCAATTGGTTTCATACCGCATTGAAAATGCTCTGCACAACTTCCCATGAAGCTTTTCCGGTGATGACCTTCTTAAGAGCATCAGAAGTTAAAGGGAAATGAGGCCCACCAGATATAAATTCGCCAAATCGTAGAAATGGAATCATCAGACTGTTTAGAGGATAAATATGCAAAGATCATGATTCTGAGATTGATCACTCAATATATCAGCTGCTTGGACAATAATAATAAACAGAAATCAACAATTCCTAAAACATACTAGACATAATTAGCCACTGTACATGATGACCACTTACTTTCTACTATAATATTCCCATGGTTTACAGACTACACAGGTACGCTTATAAGAGAAGGAATTGCCAGATTACATTTGTATGTACAGTCCCAATCAACCAATCAATGTAAAGAAGGGGAATAAAGTCACAGACATAGTAAACAAGCCTGATTCCCACACGGGTAACAAACCATAGAGCAGGCAATGAACGAATAGTCGTTTATCCATACAGTGTTTTAGAACAGACTGATAAACTAACTTGACCATAGGAAGGAATTACCTGAACTCAATAGGAGTAGCAATAAAGTTAGTCAGCATTACAGTTGGAGCATGACAATGAGGTCCAAGTACCGCAATAGCTAACCCGCATAAGAACACAGTAACCCCTAGTAAAGATGGCAAACTCCAACTATAAGATGGTCATCCATACAATATATAACTAAAGAAAAACCATATCCACTGCCGCATACGCATCATTATAGCCCATAACATCCGATACATATGTAGCATACAAGATATCTATGATTCTATTCTAACTATAAAAGTGTACATTCTTACAAATTAACTTTGCCTAAAATATCCATTTGCTATATCTGTTTTAAGGGTAATCCAGTAATGTAATTATTCTTGATTTTATATGTTTATTTGATATAAATTAAGAATCCTTCTACATCTAGATTTCTTTTTTCAAGATTATGGGAATAAGATTTATCTATATTATGCATGTGTTATAGTAACAGTAAAACGGGACGCGATGCAACATACTTGAACAGAATGTTAATAAAAGATACCCAATCAAGAGACGAATTAACCACTTGCACTAGAAATAATTTAAAGTGGCTTAAGGGCTGATATTTTTTATTAATGACAGCAACATCAACTGCATGACTATTCTCGAGGGAGTGAAATCAAACTTAAAATGTCAAAATTATAAAATGATGCCAAAAGTTTATGAGTTTGTGAAGCCGAAGAGAGATATGTTTCAGATTGTAGAATATAAGTATAACACAGAGACCCACGAATCGAATTGTTTTAAGATGATCATATTATTCTATCGTAGATCCTGCAATAACAGGGATAGAGAAGGGGGATGATGCGAAAATGAGATCGAGTGCAAATTCATCATATAATCACTTTCAGCTCAAAGCTGCATGAATGAGAAACAAAAGCAATAAAAAAGTATACTTTAATTTTTATTTTTATATATAGAATGAGCTTTAATGTATCACAACATTAGTTAATGAAAAGGGAGTTAGATAGGAAGAAACATACCGCAGATGGGAAAAAGGCCTAAGGTGATTCCTAGCGCAGCGGAGAAAGCTAGTTGCTTGGGCTCAGCTCCCCTATCAAATCAAAGAAATTCCCCAAATTTCAGTGCCGAATATAAGAGAGGAAATATAAAGGGCAGGGGATTGAATGAGGGAAAGAGATAAACCGGCGAAGGATTTGGTGCAGAGGATCCACAATTTTAATGCGGAACCATGACACCAGAAATCCAAATCCAAAGCGTTTCGCCATCCCAGTGATTTTGCGTGCAATTAAGAGTAGGTGAGCTGCGGATCACGCACAATTAATGGATTCTTACTGCCTCTGCTCAAATCAGGATAACTCTTGGCCTTTTGTGTTTTATTTAATTTGAAATTTTCTGATGATATAGGCCGTCTCGTGTGTCGTGGCTTTCTTTCTGTCTCTGCCTTTGCTTCAAAATTACCAAACCTAAACAAACCTAAACGACGACGTACTCTCTCAACTCTAATTAGTTACTTGCTTTGCTGTAGTTGTTGATGGAGATTTGAGATTACTTAATTACCTCACTCTTTAACCAAAACAATTATTTTTATTTCAACATTTCATTGTACAAGATTGGATTTTATTTTTCATTTCTTTACTTTTCATCATATAAATATCTTTGCATTGGTTTGTTTTATTACTATAATTCACTCGATTAAATAAAAATTAAATCTAGAGAGTACTAACTTCTTTCACAAAAAAGCCAAGACGTTCCAAATTAGAAAGTATTATGGTATTTGCTTGTGTGAGAGTTGGGTAATGCTTATCCGCTATTACAAAAAAGAAATCAAAAAAGAAGTCTTGCTACTCGTGTATATTCATTCACATATTTGTGGAGTAGAGCAGGGGCGGAGCCAGGCCCCCGAAGGTGGGAGGGGCAAAATCGTTGCCCCTTTTCTTAAAAATTTTTGGTGGGGCAAGATGTTAATAATTTTATGAATTTATACATAAAATTGTTAAATTTTAGCACAACTAATAGCTAGTAAAAATATTTGAGGTGGGGCTGGGCAAAGGGTGGCTCCGCCACTGGAGTAGAGAGTAGGGTAGAGTTGATGATCTAAAGTGGAGCGTTTAAGAAGTCCAAGTAAAGCCTTCCTCAAAGCATTGCTTCCTGACATCTTGCATAACTTGTTTTAGCAGAGATGGATTACTCGTCACCACTGCATCCACACGCTCCAACAACATCCTTCGCATCCACTCATCTTCATCAACTGTCCATGCAAACACCTTCTTCTTCCTCCTGCAACTCATGACTTGCCATCAAATACCACCGATATTCATATTATATTAATGCAACTACTCTTCACCTCTATGTAGTATATATACTTGGCATTCTTACCTGTGGAGGATTTTCACAAGATTTTCGTCAATTAACGGGTGGTAAACGCCAACCACGCCTGCATCTCTCATCCTCAACAGTCTCATCCTAGTTCCCGTTGATGTATCCATCATTACGATGTACCCCACCTTCATAACCACATATTGATCTCAGACGTTGTATGAACTCAATCATAATCTTTTAACCAAAATTAGTTTGTTTTTATAAACAAACTAAATTTAAATGGAGTTGCAGTTAGAGTATATCATGCTCACAAAAGAATATATCACAAATGCCACCCCAGCACCTCCCTCTCGCTCTCTTGCACACAGAGATCACCTCTCTCTCTCTCTCTCAACCCTTCTCTAAATTTCTGTTGCCAAAAACTAGCCTCTACATGTTTTGATGCTCATCTCTGATAAAATTAAACCCAAAAGACAAGGGAAAACCATCACCAAGTTGAAGATTTCATAAAAAATAACGCTACGGAAAATAAGTATAAGCTTTAACCTTCTTTTACCATTGTATCTTTGGATAATCTAATTAGTTCCCTTGCTAGGCTGTCACTTTTCGCCCAGACAAGGCAGTTCTTGCAGTTGGTTCTTTCTACCTGCAAATGGCCAATGTCCAGTATCAAGTTAACAATCATTTAAGACAAAAAGTGATGATCTACTTAGCATTGTTGGCAACCAGAAAGCATGGAAAATGGATAGCTGGAAAAGATTGGATGTTTACTGAAATGCACTTGGGAGATGTAACAAGGTCATGAAATAAAAACAACCCTGAAAATAAACAATCTTAAAAAAAAACTCCCGTCTTCTGTCTAGCATAATTTTTCTTGGATAATAGGTTTTTACCACAATCAAACAAATGAATTTTCACTTATTTGCTCTCAGAAACTTCCTTTGAGAATTTGGAGAACATATCTAAGTTGATCACATTTTCAATGTGATTGTGAGAGAAGGAAAATTATGATCCAAACTAAATATAAGCTGATTACAGACATATAGCTCTTTCCTCTCTCCAGGCTTTCTTTTTGTTAGAATGTGATATTCACAACAATAAAAGAAACAGTCTTTCAGTTAGTTCCATTGAATACATGCTTGAAAGGAAGTACATTACCGTAAAAGCAAACACATTTGAACAGATACCGTAGAACATGACACTTCCAAACCTTGCACATCGCAAAGTCAAATTTATTCCCATCAAATTAGCAACTTGTTACACAAACAAACACAGATCTTGACCACAACTAAGATTACTTACGACAGATAGGATATCCTTTGCTAGTCCTTTCTCATATAATGGAGGTCCAACTTTAGCATCGAGTATCACCTGCTTAACTGAACCTGATACCAACTGATCGACAAAAAAACCAAGCTTAGCTCACTCATAGCTCTATAGGAGACAGTGATAGTGGAGATGCTTATAAGAATCTTGATAGAAATTCAGCAAAAATCCATATCAAACAGTTTTTCAGTCGTTTCTAGAAATATCTACATGAGGATTGATTGATGTGGTATGCAAATAACCCAAGTTTTGTTCTTTTGCAAGATAGACATATTTTATCCTGGTTAAAACCACTTCAGAAACCTTGTTCCTAGTTTTTATTATTAGAGAGAGAGAGTGAATTCTACATCATACCCTTAATGCATCTTCAATTGTTGGAATATGTGTATCACTGAACTCCAAGGATTGGTGACGTTTGGAACCCAGATCTGCAATCTACAGCAATTCAGTATATCAAGATCCCAGAGTTTGATCAATAGCTATCAAGTATTAAACATTCTATAGGGCACCCCACCTCTTTTATGCTCAAATAACCAACTTTAGAAGAACTATTTCGAGTGAGTCGCTGCAGCTCCCTGCCTGTAATATGTGAGAATCAACATTCCAGGACATCTAGAAACAAAATACAACTTGTAGCAGTTAAACTTAAGAAAAGGTGTGCAGAACTTCTTCAATCTGTAGGTCATCAAATCATTTGTGTCTGGTTTGCATTGCTTATGCAAGCATCCTAAGCAAGTCCCATATCCACGAATGGTTAAATTATTTTGACACCATATATTGAAATCAAAGATTGCTATACGTCCTGTAGTCTGACAGAGGAAGGCCATTCTGTTTCTTATTAATTCATCTCCAGTAAATTTTCTTACAATAACCTAGGCCAGTGAAGGGAACTCATACCACTCTTGACCTCTACAGCACTATAAACAGGTACCCAACAAGCAATTTTCTTTCCTCTCCATAGTGAACTTCTTGAAAGGCCATGATGATTTCTTAACTATGTGCAACAGTGTAGAAAAAGATTAAGAACTCTGCTACAAATCCCATTTCCTTTCATCTCTACTTAGAAGAAGACACATTCTTCATAGAGTCTCGTATCATGTTACTTTGTGCAATGTCACAACTAGAAATGAACCCCTAAAAGGAGAGTTATGGTTGATTGCCCTATAAGGAGTGTTTTGCTGATTATTATAATTTTCAACTAATTAATAGTCTTGCAAGTCCTGCTACTTTCAACTTAGTAGCACAAAGGAGAAGCATGTTTCCAAATTTAAAGGAGAATTATTTCTTTGGAATATTGTAGGTAATCATCTTAAAGCATGTCAAAAGTAATAAAAGAGGGAATGTCTGAATTACACAAATAGGGATACCTATCGTGAAGAGCAAACAATACTCCATCTGAAGAACGAGACACATCAATCTCAATGCAATCTGCCTGAGAACTTAAAGCAATGCTATAAGCGTGCATCTGCCACAAATAAATGGAGGCAAATGATTATTGCAATACATAAAATTTGAGAGCAGTTTCTGAATTCTACTTCTACCTCCCTCAGTTTTTATTATTTTCTTTTGACAGTAAGAACTAAGGGGGAACGATCATACAACAAAATGCAGAGAGCACACAAACACTTTTTGGATTATGGATCAACTACCAGAAATTCAATGCGTAATTTCAGCATTCAATGTTTATTCCTGAATAATCTCATTTTTCAATTATTCAACCATTTCATTTTTGCAATATTCAGTAGCTGACGGATACAATCACCCCTACCAATGAAAGATCATAAATTCTTGTGAAAAACTCAGATTATTATCTTATCTTACGATTTTTTCGACCTGAAATTTAATTTGAAAAACTTGAACTATCCTTAAACTTCATAAAACAAACTCGCCCTACAAGATGCAGAGAGTGTTGACTAAGGAAGGAAGTCACCGGTGTGCATTCTGGACTGAATATGTGCAAAAAAGAAATGAAACAAGTGCATATAGATGAGAAGCTTACAGTGTTGGGAAAGGCCTTGGTTGAGTCACCCCCATGAGCACACACTAAAGGTGGACTCGACAACCAACTGCACTTTCGTAGTTGCACCTGCATGTGGATGGCAGCAATAAGGTACCCAGTTGTCTTTCATTAATGTTTTCACCAAGCAACTGGGATCAGTCACTTTTTCACAACATTCCATGAATAATTAAGGCACGACGAATGCTACTGTAAAGTTGGAAAAAACGACTGGAGGCTAGTCCAATGTATAAAATTCCAATAAAAGGATCGAATTACATCGGAAACACCACCATAAAAGAACATCATCCTAATCGAGCTTTCGTCAAGCAAATCATAGTAATAAAAATAATATGATAAAATAAAATAAAAATTGAAATATATAGAACAAAAAGTAACCTGGTGGAAGCGGCGGAGGCTGAAATGGAAGTAGAGAGGGGGAAGAATTGCAATAATGGCGAGGGAAATCAGTAGGAATTGAAAGAGTTTTTTCCTCGAAGAAAAGAAACCAAGTTTTCGCGGAAAAATGGTGCGTCTATGGATTCGGAGCTGCCGCTCTTGCCGATCCCATGGCGAGATGAGCGCCGCCATTTCTCCTCCTTGAAGAAGAAGAAGATCGTGCACTACTTTTGTAGCATTCCCGATACCTATCCCACTGCTAAATCAACACTCAACTCAAGTACACTGTACACAGTTGGGTTGATCTGAGGACTTAATCGTAATAACTGCTATGTAGTAGGAGTACCTTTCTTTCAAAACTAACCCTGACTGACCCGTCATCTATTCTCCCTACACCCCATCTGCACCAGAACATTCCCCCGTTTCCCTCCAAACTCATGACAGTTGACACCCGCTTCGCCTTCGCCAGCCACGGCCCACGGCTATATAATACAACAACCCTTCCCATTTCAAAGTTTTAATCTCTCTGTCTCTCATACTCAGATACTGAAGGTAAGTGTGGAATGTGAGTTTATTTTGATTCGCTCAAGTTTGCTAGTAGCTGAATGCGTTTCCATGGATAGATCTGCAGTGTCGATGGAGGAATTGTTTCAGTACATGAAGACTCTCCGCTCTCAGATCAACGGTGATCTCTCTCTCTCTCTCTCTCTCGCTCGCTCGACAGTTTTGAAATTGATCGTGTAGCTCTCATTAACTATCTTAGAGTTATACTTTATTGGTTGATATTGTTCAATGGCTGGAGAGCTTTCGAAGTACTAGATTGAAAGTAAATCCGCTGAATTGCAGATGTGGCGGATCACGCAGCTAAAATGTCAGTGGAAGAGCATATGCAGACCACTACTATTGAGACTCTCCAAAAGGATCTTGATTCAGGTTGTATGGTGGTTAAAACGTTTCTTCCAGTTTTGATGATGTTCTCTTGTGGTGAAACTCAAAGAGAAAATTATTTTTCTCCATACAGCAGAAAGTATAATTCATTTGTCATAGCTGTTTCTTTTATCTTATTTGGACGCCTGTTCCTTTTTAATGCTTAAACTTACACATGTCAATTCTAAAGAGAGTTAGTCGTCTTGCGTGATTCTTGTACATTTGGTTCCGGTTTTCTGTTCTTTTTTGATGTTTCTTGTGCTATAATTGGATTTTATAGTGCATGAATCCTTGCACATGTAATAAAATGCAGCGAGGAATGAAACTAAGCAAGTCAAGGAGGAAGCTGATCGGATAGCTAAAGCCAAGGGGCAGATTTGTTTGCAGATTCTGGAAAAACAAACAAAAATCGCTTCTACTGAATCTGATTCTTATACTCTCAGCAAGGTGCATAATGTTGATTGATGCATGCCTGTACATTATTCTTCTGTTGATTTAGATAAGTGAAGTCATACTAGTTGTGTTTCCTGTCAACATGCAGACTTTGGGGCTTATGCAGCAGGAGAGACTGAGCCTGTCAGCAAAACTTGTGGAACGAAGGTAACAAGGGGACATATATCTTGAAGCTCTGAAATATCATGTAATAACATGCTTTACTCCTATGCAGTGCACATTATAAGAAGATTAATGAGGATATGAATGGACAGCTAAATGAACGACAGGTCTGATATCTTATAAAAACCCTCTAGTTGTCCATGCTGTACTTGTCATTAATAGTCAATTTGTACTTTTTTTTTGAAGAAATGGGTGAAAGCTCAGAATTTGGCCTCTAACACCGGATATGACTTGGTAATTTCTATGAACTTTTTCAATTACAAAAATATTTTAGGAACCTTGACTTGAGTAATTTCTCTATGAAGTGGATCCAACCATATTCATTGGCTTTTTGATGTTAAATCATATTTGGTCATCTTATATTAGTGATTCTTCTTCTCTAATATAGAATTCTAGTAGAGTTCAAGGTTCAAAATATGAAAATTAACTTAAAGAAACAAAACAAAAAATCGATCCGCCAGATTTCCAGTTATCTAGAGGAATAATTCATGGAAAAGTTATGAACTTGGAGAAAAATTATACTATTTTGTTCTCGTAACATTTAAATCATATGATAAATGTTTTGTTAATCATTGCAGGTAAATGAAATTAGTGGAATAAAAGGTAGTAATATGCATTCCCTTTATTTCCAAATCTGTTCAGATTTCCTTCTTTCAATTGTCAGGACATTTAATGGATGTAAAGAACCTATATAATATTGTAGTGGTAATTCGTCTAACTTAAATAACAAAGCCTTGACGGTTTCCAGAGTTCCCAGATGGCGTGGATCAAAGTATGATGATAGATTTCCAAGCTGCTCAAGCCAAGCTTGATGAAATAACGCAACTAAAATCAAATATTGTTTTGGAGAATGCTAAGGTTCGTATAAGCATCATGTTACTGGATAAGAAATTTTAAGCTTTCCATTCAGTGTGTCTATGAGTAATTGTTTATGGGTTTGGGTACATATCCTTCCTCCATTAGGAATTACTTTACCGCAACATGACGGTGATCCGTAAATGAAGCTTTGCTTGTTGATAAAAATTGTAGCTGAAACGAAATCCCATATTAGTCGAGGTGTTGCTACTAAAGTCAATCAGCAAACTGAACAGCATTTGACATTGTTCCATATTACAGCTGAGGCAGTCTGTTGAGCTACTGGAGGCTAAAATGGCTGAATTCAAGGTGACTTCCTATTGTGTTAGAGTATCCTTATTATCTCTTATACTTGATATGCAACTACATTTTGTGAAATATTATGTGCTTTGATTAATGAAGTTAGTTAACTTTCAGTGGTTTGTTGGCAGCTACTCGATGAACAAAGTCAGAAACTGGTTTATTCTTCTTTTTTATATGTTTCTAAAATCTGATGATGATGCTGAGTGATTGCAGCCAGAACTTAGGAAGATGGATGAGAAAAGCTTGGAAGAGGAGCTTGATGCACTCTTATCTGATAAATCTGGAGAAGCTGAGTATGTGCAGTCCCTGAAACTTCAGATTATGAAGCTGAAAGTGAGCTCGCTAATATCATCGTTAGGTTTTTGGTCAATTTATACGAGCTACCTGTTCTGCTCTTGGCATTCAATCTTCGACATGCTTTTCTCCTCAACACTATCGAATCGGCTGATTTTCTTATTTTGTCCTATACGTATATAACTATTTCATTGACCAAAAGACTTAACCATTTCTTCAGGAGATCTCACACAAAGTAAGGTGCTCTTGTGGTGAGGAATACAAAGTTACACTTGATTGATGAGGTCGGAGGGTGCTAAAGGAAGAACGGAATGTAGCAGGGATTTTTAAAATCTAGATTTACATATTAAGATCAGCCTCATCAAAGTCATTGATAACTTCTTCAACAAAGTAGTTAGTAAGAGTGAGGATTTCAAAAAAATTCAACTTCAATACCTCATCATCTAGTTTCTTCCTTATACTAGTTTTCTTTTTTATTATTCCTATTATGTCGCTGCTTTCTGCATCTTTATTCCCGTTCTATGCAGTTCCAACGTCTAATATTGCATCCAAAAACCCGTTCAGTCATTCAGTTGGAGTGCGTTGAGAAGAGAAGAAGCAGCTGGCCAGCCTTGTATAGACCAGATATACCGAAATCTTTTTGTATTTCTTTTACTTGAACAAGTGATCCGCATGGGATTTACGTATTCTCTATCTGTTATTATGAGTATATTTGTTCCTATTTTTATTCTACGCTAAACTATTTCAATCTCTTTGGATATCCAATTCTAAGATGTCTTTCTTATCTTAACACATATAACAAAATTATCCCAGAAAAAGTAAATGAAAGAAGGTATAAATTAGTTGTTATGCACTTCAAACATGAACATGGCCCTTATATAACCATTATTTCATATTAAACGTTTTGTTTTAGGCATATGTAATGTAACTAGTTACTTGGAAGACATATACTTTTGTTCTCTAACTAAGAAAAAAATTACATAAACGATACAAAAATCAGTAATTAAAGTTTTTGTACGTTGGATTGTAGATCCCAGCATATATAGAGTATGTTGAATGGAGCATCAGATACCCATATATTTCTAGCAACATTTCTCTACTGGGTTTCCTTAAACAGTTGCTGCAAATGCTAAACAAGAGAGAAAAAATGAGCACAAATGAATTGATTGCTCATACACAACCATTTTGTGAGGGCGAAAAATTTCATGTTTTGGGCCTCCAGCACAGAAATTGGATTTCAGAACAATAATTTTACATTGATCGACTATTGTCACAGCTCAAGAATATATTTATAAAAAGGTTTAAGGTTGCGGGTTACAACACGATTAAGATAGATGTCCACCAACTGAAACTGAAAATGGATTTCAGAAACTGAATATATTTTACCCACAGTACATTACACAAAAACTACTTCTCCATGCATCTGAAATTCAACACAAAAATATTATTGAAATCACTGAGAAGCCATTGGATACAAGAAATGCCATCACGTCACCCAATGCTTCTTAGAAGCTCCAAAGCATATACCACTCACTACACCTGAAAGAGTAGAACAGTATTAGCCAGCATCTCAACTCAGAGAAACAACATGAAAATGCCTTGATGAGCTTAACCTTGATTGCTTTACCCGCAAAAACTAACCTTAGTGCCTTTTGGTCTTGTCAAGAACCTCAATGTATCTCTTTTGGACACCATACTGTTCAACAAGATGTCTCCCGACATCATCAATAACACCACCTTGGACCAAAACTTCGAGCCCCTTTTTACCTATTTGTATTTAAAAAACAATTTTAGCTCCAATGAACAAGAGCACAAAGACCATTTTCTAGTAACAATGAAGCTCTCGCTAACATGCAGAAAGAGAATCTTACAATCACGGGTGAAAATGAATAATAATAGCATCTTTGCATGCAGAGTGGAGGATATCAAATGTGAAGAATTAAATGAGGTATGGAGCACAAAATGAGAACTGTCAAAGTTCACCATGGACTTGTTCCTACAATAAAGAACTGCCTTTTTCTCTCTCTTTTTTTTGTTTGGAAGATTGATAGATAAGATTGATAGGATAGTCACCTTTAAATCCATCATCTCATGTATGATATACATAATCTCTCATTTCTTAATTTCACATTTGAGTGATTATATAATCACCCCAAAATTGGAGTGATTGTATAATCACTCATTCGAGTGGTACGGAGGACATAAGAAGTGTTGGAATTCTTAAGGAGGGATAAGAAATGAGGGATTACGAATAAGAGAGGAGGAAATTTAAAAGATGTAATTTTCTTTTCCCTTTATAATCCTTCAAACCAAACGACTCCTTAGTGTATGACGTCAGGAACATTTAACACTCTACAATAGATATGTCAAGACAAAAGTAAAATGCAGCAGTAACCACAAATTTATGATATGCTAGATCTCATTTATTCACCACTTATTTTAACAAATAGATGAATAATATCTCTCAAACTCAATTTTGGCAAGGCTTCTGCTTAACAAACATACGGTGTAAGGCAACTAAAGGAGATATGTTTTATTCTCACTCTCCCAAACAATGAAGCACACAAACAGGCACCACAGTTCATCAGCACATGCCAAATACGTAGACGCACACTCACAGATGCAGAGACAAGAAGAGAATTTTAACATAAGAGTAAAATTATGGGACGCTGATATTGAGCCATACCAGGGAGTTCTGATACTGTTGTACTACAAGCAAACCTCTTCTGAAGCTCTGAAGCCAATGCCTCAGGATCTATCAAAAAAGACTCTAGACCAGAAAGCTTTGTAACCTTTTTGTTCCCTTGTCTTCGTTCTGTAAGTATCTGGAGTGGCTTTAGGGCACCTTTCCGCACAACAGTTTCCTTACCCCTTGTCACTTCAATATGAGCTTGCATTCGGTTTATAAAGGTTTGCCCCACATCTTTTTTATGAATTTCAGTTGGATATGTTGAACCCTTCTTGATAGCACCCTTAAACAAAGCATCACACAAAGTTGCGTCTAGAACTACAATGGACTTGTTTGTTTCTTTCACCAGATTTTCCTTCTCGATGTATGCAAAAGCAATTTGAGAAGCTTCTGAAGCAGTATACAGTTTTGTAGTATCTGCTCCAACAGCAGTGAATATAGGGTTGACATGCGAGCTTGGTTTATAAACCTCGACAACGTCAAGTGATTTCTGTGACTGTCCTTCACTGGAGATGCTTTTTGTAGATTGTTCATTTTCAACTTTCTTCTTCTCTGGCTTGAAAGATGTGTAGTCCAAGTGCTTGCGATTAACTGAGAAAAGCATCACCTCTTTTTTGTGTTTATCCTCTTTAACTGAAATCTAGCATAGAAAATATAAAACTTACAATCCATGCAAGGAAATAGTAACTTCAATACGCTAACAGAGTGAAGTCGGAAAAACAAATAGGTTAAACAAAGTGAATTCATTCAAATCCCTGTAGTATATCAAACAAGAATCAAGTTAATCAAGAATGAGCAGCAAAAAGGATCTATAGTGTAGAAAAAAAAAAACTGTAAATTTAGTCAATAAAAAGAAGAAAGCTAACCAATCCACCAACAGCTCTCGACTGTAGCCACTTGGATAACTTCTTGTAAGAGGACTTCTTGATGTCCAAAGTAACACCTGAAGGCCTGCAAGGTATCACATGACTAGACCTGTAGCAGCACAAAAAACAAAGATCAGTATGAAATAGCATACATGGGGAATGAAAAAAAAGGCAACATAGACATTTTGACAAGAGAGCACAAAGGACAAATAGGCTTCTGACTTAAGTTTGCCTCTCAAACAAAGACCTATCTGGGTAGCACAGCCCTGCATCGGCATTTGATCATTTCAGACTCTTTTGGTGCTTCAAGAAATTTACTCGTCAGACTTAACTGTTTTCAACCAACTTATATTAACACTGACTTCGAGCATAATTGGGTTATGAAAAACAAAAGGAAAAGGAGATGAGAATATGGTGCAACCTCACTTAATTTGTAATGAAAAATAGTCAACACCTCCAGATTAAATATTAAATTGAAATACTTAACCCATGCACTCATGTTATGAAATAAGAGACTTTCAACTGTAAATAAGTACCCAAGGGTCTCTCTCCCTTACCATCAGCGGAGGCTGCGGTTCGGTTCCAAAACTGGAACTAAATTGGCAGTTTCGGTTCTATAAAGTTGGAACCAGAATTTAACCACACACTACATTGTTTTGGTTCCAAACCGTAACCACCAATTTCGGTTCCAATTCAGGCGGTTCTCGGTTCCAAATTGGATTCTATATTTTTATTTGAATGCATGCGATACTATATGGGCACAAGTTTTTTGCAATAACATTAACTAGAAATGTTTAATTAAATAATACTCCCTCCGTCCCACGAATGTGGTCCTCCTTCCTTTTTATACGCAAACCAATATCTTACTTTATTAAATTTACTTTAATACCCTTTGTTTTTAGTTATAAAATTTACCAAAAAAGGAAATAAGACTACATTCGTGGGACGTCTCAATCGGGAAAGTAGTACCACATTCGTGGGACGGAGGGAGTATTAATCTTACACCTAAATTATAAATTTAACGGGAAAATATAATTTCAAAACATTATAATATTTGTAATATTCACATAAGGGAAATGGAAAAAGAAATTAATTAAAATATATATGATATTTATAAATATTTTTAAAAATAAAAATATATTTCAAAAAATTTGCGGTGGAAACAGAACCAAAACCAGCGGTTTTTTCCAGTTTTGGAACCGAAACTGAAGCAAATTCCACCTCAGTTTCAGTTACGGTTCAAAACCGCTGGTTTTGATTTGGTTACGGCATTTTCGGTTTTTTTTGGGCCACCTCTACTTACCATAATATGCTTCCTAGCATGGGAAGATCTTTATCCTTGACGGTTGTATGTAGGGCTTGCAAAAGGCACTTGTCCAATAGTGAATCTACATCCTCAACAGACAATGGATGTTGGTCATCCACATTGGATTCACTGCTGGATGCATTTTCCACAACCTGCAAACCAACCATGCCACTGTTTATTTGTTCAGTGACTTCACTGGCCAATGTAGGTTCACTATCGGGAGCAGAATCAGATATAGTGGCAGCTCCATCTGCTGGACCAGCATCTCCCGTACTCTCATTGGTTTGGCCAATTGTAGAATTATCTTCAGATGAATTAAAAAATATAGCAGGGTCTTCAAACACCACATCTTCCAAAAATCCAGCATTTGGAATGTGGATATTTTCAGCAGACTCCCTGGTTAAAGTGACCAAATGCGAACAAAGAAAATGAGGAACTGTTAGAAAGGAAACACACTCTACATATTTATATTTAAAGGAAAGTGGTCCGGATTCCAGTGTGCTTTTACCACAGCGTATCACGGTAGTAATGACATATTTTTAATGCCTTCCCACGTAAGCCAGCCTTCAATGCCTCTGCGCTACTCATGGTTGTACAGCCTACCTGAAATTTTACTTACAGCTATTAGATAAGGACTTTTGACAGATTAAATGACATCTTTATATTACTTACAGCTATAGGAGCTGGATTGCCAGGAACTTTGACAGCCCATGGCTCACCAGCAGAAAATGATGGAAGACCTTCAGGAGAAATATGTATGCCAGGAAACATCAAGTCAGCCCCGCCAATCACATATCTGGAAACCTCACCCCCTTTCAACATAAAAGCAGGCAAAAGATCTGGAACCTTCCATAAAGCATAAACTGACACATAGCATAAGGGTAAAATGAGTGAAAGAAGCTCACAAGTAGCTCAAGTAGGTGCAGAACAATTATAAGACAAGTGTCGAATCATATTATACAAGTTGTGTGATGAAAGTTTAGTTACAATTAGTGAAGTTGCAACTGTTTAAGCTAACTCTTACCGTCTATCTACAGAACTTGCAACTAAGCTAAAAAACAAAGATGCGGTTTTACACAAATATGTGGAACGAATAAGCAATTAAGCTATTATAAATTGGATCCTCATACTGCTGCAATGCGTGATGGATATCTTTATACACCAAAAAAAGGTTCACAAATATTATGCCCTATAACTATTAAGTGGTAATTGTATAAGTTTACATTTGAAAAGATGCCATTAAATTGCATCATTCTCCAGGTGATTGAATTAGGGAGGCCATGAACCAGAGAGAGTTGCACGGGCAATAGCCCAAATCCACACATGTTCTCCTAAAAGATATACATGCAATACTAGCAGTGCCATTAGTTGTCTGATGTCTCATCTAATAATATGTTATGTAACTACTGCTGATTATCCAGCTCCACTTAGAGCTATACCTAGAACACATGTACAGAAATAATTCACCATACGTGCAAAAGTTGTACATACTACATACATATACTATATGACATTCGCTTCTGCATACCTGTAGGGAATATATCTGAGCCACGTCCATCAGCATCGAAAAACATGGGACAGTCACCTTCTAGACCATATACAAGAACTCGGTTGGGATACTTTGCTACTGTAATTTCTACCTGAAAAAACAATTGATCATGTCAATAACTACGCAATCTAGCTCGGTGATAAGGATACTGGAATGACCCAAAAATGGAATTCTCATTGTACGAAAATTTATCAATATGATTTTCAGCAGAGAGATATATCCCTCTAATGCATCCGTACAGTGACTTGATTGAACAGGAGGAGAACCTTGAAATATATGAACTTTATACATAAAATCCATCAGAGAGTTTCGATTGATGAAAGAGATGTGAAGTCTAAGAAAATCGTTTGGCATTTCATTTATCGAGAGAAGCAGTACGTAGTAAGTAGAGAGATACAGTACATATTTGCAATATAAGAAAAGGAAAAGAGAAAGAAAGAGGAAATGAATATAAAAATGATGACCTTTGGCGGAAGCAGAAGATCGATATGAGCATCGGAGACAGCGGGGAATCGGTCTCTGACAGTGCGTTTGAGTTTCTTGCGGTCAGCTCCCGATAGCCGCTGGTGGGATTTGGCCTCCACTACCTTCTTGAACATCTCTCACTCTCCCTTCCTTCAAATACTAGTACTAATCAAACACCTTCTTACCTTGTTATTCTTCCTCACTTGAAAAACCTCCAGTCGATTCAATTAATTTCAAAATCTAATGGTTTTGTGCTTAGCTACCAGTACCAGCTCACGAATGGAATGGATTGGCTTCCTTCAGTGGCTTGGGCTTAAGATGATGACAACTGACAAGGGTTTAGGCTGCTGCAATTAATTAAGAGTATTTTTGTTCTAGAATCTAGAATTGGGCCTGGCTGGGCTGGGCTGGGCCGGGCCTGCTTCAATATTACTCCCTAAAACAATTCTTCAATATTATTGGGCATTTTTTTTCTTGTTACAATTTACAAATACAACAAAACATCATGATTCTTGGTTAAGTCGATCAATTGTGATTTTGGTGGAATCCTTTCCTTGTCAAAATAATTTATTTACAAATTCCATAGTCGACATTCATATGCAATTTTCTTCATACACACATTAAATAATTACTTGGTCAGTCTGGGATAATTAATGGATTTTATATATGTCATGATAAAAGATGATTTAAGAATAAATTTTATAAAAATATATATGTGCATATAGTTGACTAAAGCAGTCTGCATACATATATATAATGTCTAATTTATTACATGACAATGATATATAGTAGTAGTAAGAGATTGAATTAACATCGATAGGCACAACCACAGTTGGAAATGCCAAGATTAGGACTGGCTTCACAGAAAGAATTGATGAGGACATCTTTGTAGTAGAGAGTGCAGGTGGGTGTGCACGCCTTCTCTATTCCCTGAGTGTCGCAGGGCGCCGCAAATTTGTAGAAACATACATTGTCTGAAACGCAACTATCCATTGTCCCCATCAGCATCACCACTACCATTACCAACATCAACTCCTTTCTCATCATTCCATCCATCCCTGAACCTTTCTTAATTATATATATATATATATATATATATATCTGATCGAATATCGATCGATTAATTTCTACTACCAACTCAACTCAACTCAACTCAACTAATTCGTTTGATGCTTTTTCTTTCTTATTTGCGCTTTCCTTTTTATAACCAAACTCACTCACACACCCCCACGCAAAGAGACAGGATATGATTGATGACATATGGCATTCATCTTCATTTCACAGTGTCACATTATTTAATTTTCCTTTCCTTTTTTTCTATTCTTGGGAAAAAAAATTACGATCCGGTTTAAGCAGTTTCAACTAATTCATTTAATGAAAACATTGCTTGCTATAACTTAATATAAGGAACCTTAAAATAGAGTATGTTTCATTTAGTTCGATTTTCCAGTTTGTTTTCTTGGTTGATGGCTTGATGCCATTTATTGCCCCAAATTAAATGATACTATGTGTGGCTTATAAATGGAGATATATAGATAGGGAAATAAACACTACATATTTCAAGGAAAAAATAATTAAATTAGTTGTATATAATATAATGACAAAGCAGAACCTGATCAAATTAAATTAAATCAACGTTAATGTTTATTGCCCACAGTTGCCTAATGGAAAATTCTCAAATAAATCCATTAATATTATACTTTATGCATGCGTTGAGTTCAAAGACACCATGCATGCATGCATGCAATACAATGCATACTCGAGTATTAATTAATTAGCTAGGGACGACACTACTCTTCTTCTCTCCTTTTTATTACCAATAATGGCTATTGTTATTACGATTACTACTAGCTAATTATTTGTCCTTGCTATATAAAAACAGCCATCATACATGGATTATTAGATGAAGATGATGAATCATCTTATAAGCAAATCTAGGTAGATTCAACAGTAATAGACACAACCACATTGAGATATTGAAAGTTGACAAAAACTATTCAAAAATTTGGAGCCGAAGCGTTGTCTGCACTTGCTGCATATATATATATATATAATGTTTAATTTATTAGGTAGATTAGTTCATGATGATATGATAATGATATATCATATATAGTAGTAGTAAGAGATTGAATTAACATCGAAAGGCACAACCACACTTGGAAGTGCCAAGATTAGGACTAGTTTCACAGAAAGAATTGATGAGGACATTTCTGTAATAGAGAGTGCAGGTGGGTGTGCAAGTCCTCTCTATTCCCTGAATGCCACAAGGTGCCACAAATTTGTAGAAACATACTCTGCTTGAACCGCATCTATCCATTCTCACCATCAACATCACCACTACCATTACCAACATCAGTTCCTTTCTCACTGCCATATTCATCCCTAACCTTAATTTCTTTTATAACTCAACTCAACTCAGCTCAGTCTGTGATGCCTTTTCTTTCTTATTTGTGCTTTCCTTTTTATAACCAAACTCACGCACACACCCCCACACACACAGATGAGATATGATTAATCACATATTGCATGTATCTTCGTTTCACAAACTCACATTAATTCATTTTCCTTTTTTTTCTATACCCAATACTCCTAATATTGACATCATCTTAATTATTACGTTCTAAAACAGTGAGTAATTAAAAAACAAAAAAGAGAGCTACTAATTAATGTTGAAATCCAATGACAATATATATGATTGATGACATATTGCATTTATCTTCATTTCACACTCACATTAATTCATTTTCCTTTCTTTCTCTACACATAATACTCCTAATATTAACATGATCACAATTACTACACTCTGAAACAGTAAGTAATTATAAGAAGAACAAAAATAGCTACTAATTAATGTTGAAATCCAATATATTGTGAAATTTATACAACTCGCCACCACATATTAGCTATATATTTTATAATATAGTGCACATTATATATTGAAATACTGCAAATGTGATGTGTTAACAATAACTCCTCTTTTTAATTGCTGGAAATTTAATTTTTGTCAACTTTATTTTAAATAGTTGTAATAGTATATCGACTTTTACCTTTCTTCATACTTGAAACACCACCAAAAAAAAAAAGGTTACTACGACCTTTCTATGAATTTATTAGTGTTAATCCTATTTCCAGTGCCTTGATGAAATCAATGAAATTACAATTATATTTGTCTAGTTACAATTATATTTGTGCCTCACGTTCTATATATGTCATATAATTAAATTGTAATTTTTTTATTTAATTGTATATGTTTTAGTTTAATTTTATACATAATATTATGATTCATCCCACACAAATACGGTATATAATTATTTTTTATCATTTTAATTGATTTTTAGAATTGATAAATTCAAAAATATATTTTACTTTTTTATTATTTCAAATAATTATTAATTATAATTTATTACTTCATAACAAATTTTTTATTCTTAAAAAATATAAACTAAAATGATAATGTTGATGGTGGGACATGGAGTGTGGTACATAATATAGGACAATGGATCTCATCCCACATTTTTTATTCCAGGATTAATACAATGACTAATGTGTAATTGTCTAGATTCTACGCATAATTAATTTATGTATAAATGGTAAAAAGAAAATTAACTAAATAAAGTATTTGGACAAATTATTTTAAATATGTTGTAATTTGTTATTTTAGTCCCTCCAATAATTATTATCCAATTTATTTTTCCTTTTTATTGAAAAGTACTCTCATCTATTTTATACAAACAACTTAATTAAATATAGTAAATTAAGTAGAAAACAAATTTCACTCGATACAATATAGTAAAACTATCATTTTAAGACGCTATCGAATCAAAATGAGTAAAAAAAACAGTGTACGTACGGAGAAAGTACATGATTTCATATTAATGTTATATAAAGGATAATTATATTGGAGATGTAAAAATAACTCATAAAAAAATATCTTAAAGACTAGGAATGACAATCGGGTATGGCAGGTACGGATAGTAACTATCCATATTTATACCTGTCAGGAAAAATCGTACCCGTCACCAGTCATGGGTATAAAAATCTCTCAAACCTATCGCCCGTTGGATACCCGTGAACCCGCCACCCGACGAGTACCAGTGAACTCGCCATTCCGCAGGTGCTCGCCACCCACCATCTGGCGGTACTCGCGAACCCACCACCTGCAAAATATAATTCAAATCATAAAAATAAATTTGATTTAAATAAAAAAATTATGAACACAAATTAAAAAAATATATATATAACACATATTTGAAATATGAAAATTAAAATTAAACTTAAGGTATATCAAATTTATTTAAGGTATATTATTAAAGAAAATTATAAAAATATAATTAATATTATATGTATAGATGACTATTTCATGGGTATATTGCAGATATTTTGTGGGTATTTCGCGGATATTTTGCCGGTAATTTTCGCGAGTATATGGGTTTTGTGGGTATGTATAGTAACTATTCATACTCATACCCGCGAACTAAATGAATATTAAATTATACCCACGAACCTACCCGTTAATATCAAATCTCTTTCAAAACCCGCTCCTATTAGGATCGGGTACCCGCGGGTATCGGGTTCCCGAGGGTAAATTGTCATCCCTATTAAAGACACCTACTCGATCACCTCCTTAATTATATATCATACTTAAGGGGTGCTTGACTAAGCTTATAAGCTCCTTGAAAGTGTTTAACAAATTAAATTTTTTGAGAGCTTATAAGTTATAAATATAAACTCTTGGAGCTTATAAGTTGTTCAAAAAGTAAGGCGGTTCACCTCAACTTATTTCTCCATAAAATTTAATGTTAAAGTAATCTAATTTTTTAAAATTACATAAATAATCTTACAATATTTTGTTATTATCATATTTACCCCAACAAAATCACCTATGAAGAGTTTAAAATGTTAAACACTTTATCATCTTATAAACTTATTTATCCAAACACATTAACAACTTATAAGCTTCTAAGATATAACATCTTATAAACTCTTACAAGTGCTTATAAGCTCTTTAAAATAAGTTTACTCAAACACCCTTATATAACTTCAAAATTCATTCGTATCTTATATCTTCGTTTTTATACATTTTTACTTCAAAGTATTTTTTAATTCATTTTGACTTCAAAGTATATTTTTTTCTTCTTTTTATAAATTCTCATATATTTACAACATTCTTAATTAATTCAGGTACATACATGTCATAACCTCTTTCCATTTCTCTCTACTAATCAACTTATTCATCTTTTATTAAAAATTTATTTATCTTAAATTATCATTAGTTAATTTTTAAGTTATACTCTAAACGCTTAAACTTGTCTTAAATTGAACGTTCGTTAAACTTTTTTAGTACGAGATTTAACTAACTTAAGAATACTTATATAATAATTTAATATACTATTTATTTTATTTATCAAAATAATTTTTATTTAGTCATACCAAATAAATAGTTTTTAAAAAATATAAACTAATTTTAGATTAATAATATTATAACATAAATATACAGCAAGCGTTTGAAAATAGAAGGATATCCCAAAATTTAAAGTGTTGTCATTCAAAAGGAAACAAATTGTTCTCCCAAAATTTATTCTAAATATATAGACTTATATTCAAATATTTTGATGTTCTAAAACTTTATCTCTCGCTTAGTATTGCATCTTAGAGCATCCACAGTGGGAGGCTTTCTAAAAGAGAATTCCGGCAGCATTTCGGTAATAAAAAGAATGTTTTTTGGTGGGGTCTAGAGATTTTAGACAGTTTGTTTTGTTTTCTCATAGTGGGAGACTCTCTAATGTGGGGCTATCTACTTAATTTGTATTTTATGATTTATGTATTTTCTTTTGAAATATTTGTTATAAATGTAATTAAAATTTAATTTTAATTTTTTATTTTAATATTTTTGATTTAATTATATTAATTTTAATAAAAAATAATAATTTAAATACATTAATAGATGTGTGACAATGTGAGATTGAAATATGATATTTATAGATGAAATTAAATATTAAAATTTTTAAAAAAAAGGAATTGGTGGGGGCTCAGGAGTCCCCTGCCCGCAGCACCGAAAACGCCATGGACTCCAAAGGCCGAGTTCGGCCTATTAAAAAATTTAGAGCCGAATTGTTGCTTGCACTTGTTGTCGCATCCCGACAAATTTCCTTTACTGCACTTCACATTGATTAATTTGTTGCAGATTTTTGGATTTGCAATCATTGATACCATCATCATAGATGATATAACACCCAAAATAACAACAAACTTGCACACACTTTCGCCATCTTCACAAATTTAACTCAAATTTATGTTTCTGTATTATGTGTAGAGATATGAGGAAATTGATATTTATTTATAAAGATAGCTTAACTATTTATACAACTCAAACACTATAAATTAATACAAAAATGGTGTAGGATACAAATTAAAATATACACGATATATACTCCTAATATTAACATGATCTTATTAAATTCGAAAACAGTAGGTATTAAAAAGGAAAAAAAAAAGGGCCAAAATAGCTACTAATTAATGTTTAAATCCAATTTATTGTGAAATTTATACAACTCGCTATATATTAGCTTTATATTTTATAATATAGTGCAAATATATATGAGGTGTTTTTAACAATAACTCCTCTTTTTAATTGTTGAAAATTTAATTTTGACAATCTTATTTTAAAATATAGTTGTAATAGTATATCGACTTTTACCTCTCTTCATACTTGAAAGTTGAAACACCACAATAAGTTACTACGACCTTTCTATATATGTCCTACAATTAAATTGTAATGTTTTATTTTAATTTTATATAAAACATTAATATTTATCGCATCTAAATATGGTATACTCTCTGTCACATTAAAAGTGGTCACGTTTGATCAAAAAAGTCTCACATATTTAATCAAACGTGACCATTTTTAGTGGGATTAATGGGGTATATAATTATTTTTTAACATTTAATGTTATTTTTAGGGCTGGTAAATTCAAAATTAGGATATATATTTTTAAAATAATTTAATGTTTTCAACGATTCATTATATCATAATAAATTTTTGTTTTTAAAAAATATTAATTAAAATGATAAATTTGGTTATGAGACACAAATATGAAACACTGTATCTCATCTCGCATTTTCGATTTCAATGTTCATACAACGACTAATGTGTAACTATATATCGAGATTTGACGGGTAATGAATTTACGTATAAATGGTTAAAAAATAAAATTAACTAAAAATATTATTTGGACAAATTATTTTAAATATGTTGTAATTTGTCATTTTGGTATGTCCAAAATATATTATCCAATTCATTTTCTTTTTTGGTGGTAAGTACGTACTTATATCGACTTTACACATACAACTAGATTAAATATAATAAATCAAGTAGGACTCAAATTATACTCAATACAAAATAATTAAACTATTATTTTAAAACGTGTATTGGATTAAAGTGGATGGAAAAACAATAGACAGACCGAAAGAATATATGATTTCAATAAATCGTTACTAATAAAAATTATGCACTTAATCATCCTATTGTTATGAGCACCTCATTAGTGAATAAATAGTACTTACTCCGTCCCGTCCCATTTAAGATGACACTAAAAATTAATAAAATCATCATAATTTTTGTCAAACGGGATCATCTTGAATAACAACTAGACTGGACTTAACGTGATGGGTATTGTTTCTCTACCTAGTACCCTTTTTATAAATTTATCCGATGGATATTATATATTAAAAATTATAATTAAAAATAAATATGTGTTTTATAATATTATTTAAACAACTATCATATATATTGTGTTTATCTAATATCTTCAAACTCCATTTATGTTTATCTTATATGTTTATTTCTATTCATTTTTTAATTCATTTTTAGTTCAAAATATTTTTCTTTAATTTGTATATCCCCAATTATTTATAACCTTCTTAATTAATTCATGGTACATATGGCATAACTCGATCACCTCCTTAAAAAATAAAATTAACTAAAAATATTATTTGGAAAAATTATTTTAAATATGTTGTAATTTATCATTTTGGTCTGTCCAAAATATATTATCCAATTCATTTTCTTTCTTGGTGGTAAGTACTTATATCGACTTTACACATACAACTCGATTAAATATAATAAATCAAGTATGACTCAAATTATACTCAATACAAAATAATTAAACTATTATTTTAAAACGTGTATTGGATTAAAGTGGATGGAAAAACAATAGACAGACCGAAAGAATATATGATTTCAATAAATCGTTACTAATAAAAATTATGCACTTAATCATCCTATTGTTATGAGCACCCCATTAGTGAATAAATAGTACTTACTCCGTCCCGTCAAATTTAAGATGACACCAAAAATTAATAAAATCATCATAATTTTTGTTAAACGGGATCGTCTTGAATAACAACTAGACTGGACTTAACGTGATGGGTATTGTTTCTCTACCTAGTACCCTTTTTATAATTTATCCCCTTATGTGATGGATATTATATATTAAAAATTATAATTAAAAATAAATATGTGTTTTATAATATTATTTAAACAACTATCATATATATTGTGTTTATCTAATATCTTCAAACTCCATTTATGTTTATCTTATATCTTTATTTGTATTCATTTTTTAATTCATTTTTACTTCAAAATATTTTTCTTTAATTTGTAAATCCCCAATTATTTATAACCTTCTTAATTAATTCATGGTACATATGGCATAACCTCCAATCTCCGTTTCTATTTATCTCTACTAATCATTTTATTCATCTTCACTCAAATTTGAGTTTACATGATTCATGTATTATCACATTTTACACTATATATGAAAAAAAATAAACTAAAATAAAATTACTCAGATAAGTTGATCCAATTTTTCTTAAAATGACTAAATTATTAATCCTTTTATCCATTTTCCTTTTATTACCGAGAATGACTACTGTTATTACTATTATTTGCCTTTTCTATATAAAATGGCAATTGTATATGTATTAACACAAGAAAGAGAAAAGGAAAGTAGAGAGATTACTTTGGCTAAACATAACGAGGATATATGATAATGTTTTGATTATCTTGAAAAGATATAAGGAGATGAAAACATCATAACAGTGCTCTCTTATTCAATTATTAGAAGAAAATGATGAATCATCTAAGAAAATCTAGATAGATTCAACAATAATAAGCACAACCACATTTAGAAATTGAAAGTTCACAAAAACTATTCAAAAATTTGGAGCCGAATTGTTGTCTGCACTTGTTGTCGCATCCCGACAAATTTCCTCTAGTGCACTTCACGTTGATTAATTTGTTGCAGATTTTTGGATCAGCAGCCATTGATACCATCATCATAGATGATATAACAACCAAAATCGCCAACAAACTTGCACACACTTTTGCCATCTTCACAAATTTAAATCAAATTGATGTTTCTTTATTAATGTATAGAGATATGAGGAAAATGATATTTATTTATAAAGGCAGCTTAACTATTTATACAACTTACGAACACTATAGATTAATACAAAACTAGTGTACGATACAAGAATATGCATAATGCTCTTAAATTACCATGATCTTATTGCATCCTAAAAGAGTAAGTAGATAAATATATTGTGAAATTTCTATAACTCGCCACATATTAGCTCTATATTTTGTAATATAGTGCACATCATATTGAAATAGTGCAAATATGAGGTGATTACAATAACTCCTCTTCTAGAGTTGTGCTATAGGGACAATTAGTATTAATTCCATTTTTCCACTATTGTGGATGTAATAAAATCACAATTATATTCACATATTTTAAATTACATTTTCCATTTTAAGATCAATACAATATTATTTAAGTTGCATAGATAAAAATTTAAACGAATAATTTGAATGTGTTGTAGGTGGAATAAGGATCGCACACTGTTAATCAATTAAATATGTATATATGAATAAAAAAAAATAAATTAAATATGTTACGAGTGGAATAATGATGCACATTATTTATAATAAATATATAATGTAAATAATTAGAAAGTTAGCTGTGAATTAAACAATATAAATATAATTATTAAAAATAAAAATTTGCAAATTTTTTATGGTCCAAAGGAATAAGTTAAAATATGTAAGTTTTTTTGTGGACGGAAGTATTTTGTGTCGTTAAATTGCTTACAAATTCTTCGAGTAATTAACATACATAAAAAGATTTTAACAGTAATAGCACATAAATAAAATGAAGAAATTAGAGAATGTAAGAAATGGTATTTCATATACTGGGACAAAAAGAAAAAACATAAAACAAAATTGGGTAGAAATGAAAGTACTATAATGAGAGAATGATTATAGTAATGGTAGAGCTGAATAACAAGTAAAACCAGGATGACTTCTCTGAACAAAATTTCCTGGAAACACAAGTATTCACATTCATGTACTGTAGCATCAAATCTGCAAATGACCTCACAACTGCCATTAATCCAAATGCTGCACATACAAGAAATATCACAATCCCCTTATTCTCCATGTGTGTTTGATCCCTCCGAACACTTTCCACTTCCGATCTGCATCAACAAATTCATCGTATAAATGTGACGATAAGAGGCGCTAAGCTAACACAAGACATGTACAAGGTTACTGCAGATAAAATTGGTTCAGCCAATTTATAGGAAACCTGCATAGTTTTGTTTGCAGCTTGTGTTTTTGTGTGCTTTATTATGTGAATGCAAATAACCGATTAAAGGAGAGATTGATGATGGACCTGAGAAGGGCATGTTCTTTGAGTATACTCTCCAGCTGCATAGAAACAAGAGATTTCCACGACAAAAGCTCACTGATCTCCTCGTTCTGCACAACAGAAAGTTAGTTTAGTTACAAGAAGAAGAATATCGTGTGCAAAATGGATCGAGATACGAAAGATATACTTTGCATACCATATCCTCATTGCTTTCAGATAGACTTCTGAGATCGCGTAGTATCTTCTCTAAAAGTACGCCTTTGTCACCAATTTCTCTATCAAAATCTTTGAAAATGTCACCATATTTGGAACTTAACTCTTCCAGGTACCGCTCGAGAATGGCTAGATTCAAATCCAAAGATCGAACCTTCTTCATTAGAATTTTAAGAACTGTATCCCCAGGCATCCGATTGACTTGCTTGTGACGGAGTTCTTCAACCGGGTCAGGCACAGCAATTTCCAACCTTCCACGTTTCACCTCAGGGGTTCCAATCATAGTATCAGTTTCTTCAACTAGATCTTCATAACCCACACCTTCAGTGTTCACGTGATGGCTCGAGCCAAACTTTTTATCATCTTCCCCAGGTACTGGCACCTTATCTTGAGCTGAAATCAGATCCTCAAGCATTTTCTCAACGGCGTCAATGCCATACACCTCAACAAAACTTAGTGTGCAGTAGAACTCTGAACCATGATGACTTAGCAAGTTAAGTCTAAGATATCTCGCCCATTTTGGCTCCGGAAGAGTAATGCTCTGAGCATGTTTCATGTTTGCAGCACTAAAAGTTCCAAGCTTGACCCATGAATCAGTAGGATAAACAGCACTGCCTAATAATTCAAAATCTTTCAGATTAGAAGAGTGATGCTCAAAGTTTGCTATTTTGATGGTATCAACCAGCGTTTCTTCAGAAAGCTCGATAACGACGAATTTCTCTTCAGTAGAACAAGGATTTCGAAGGTACTTGTCTTTGTCTCTGTTCAAGATATTAGAAGCACCCTTGGCTTCCTTATTGAAAGACAAGACTTTCGCTCCTTTAGAAGCAGAGGCATAATTGTATTCCTCTCCACCAGGCTCTAATCTATGCATTATGCTTCCAGCTTCACCACTTACATATTTAGTTTTGGAGCTAAATGCTTTATTTTTGTATTCGTCAAGACCTATATGTACTCCACCGGATAACTTGTCTGTTAAAGACTTGTCCTCCATATTTTCGGCCGGATCTTTCCTCACGACTGGTTCCTTGGCAGCTGATTCTGAATTTTCTTTCACCAATTTGGCAGCTGATTCAGAATTTTCTTTCCCCAATTTGGCAGCT
>JAPKLX010000257.1:180769-269684 GCA_026898415.1 Leonotis leonurus | reverse complement strand
CCAATTTGGCAGCTGATTCAGAATTTTCTTTCCCCAATTTGGCAGCTGATTCAGAATTTTCTTTCCCCAATTTAACAAGTGATTCGCTCTTACCATAATCAGTATCACCATTTTCAGAGATGGTTCCATCAGATGGTTGCCCATCTCTAGATAACCTCCAATTTCCGTCCCTCTCATAAGACATCTCGTCTTCACCCCATCTCGTAGTTCCATCGGATGGATGTGTGGTTCCATCTGATGGATGTCTTAGATCCCTGTCAAAAGACACTCCTTCTTCACCCCATCTCGTTGCATTATCAGAGTATTCTTTTGATTTTTCTGCACCCATCAATAAGGAAGATGAAGTTGTCAGAACACCAAGCAAGTAAATGAAGATTTGAATACCAACAAGTCCAAATAAAAACGAAATTGCACAAGTAATTGAGTAAAAGTTTGCTTTTAAAGGATATAATTGAGATGAGATCGTCACACACACAATGTCATAGGTAACGACACTGATCAAACAAAGACACAGAGAGAGAAGGTACAAAGGACATGGGAAGTGACAGTCTCAATTACAATGCAATTCTAACACTAAGCAATTAAAAAAAGAGTAATAAATCAGATAGTCAACCAACCTGCTTGACCATCGCCATGGCCAATCCATGAATTCAAGAGGAAGACAAGGCCCCATAGAACGATAACAACAGAAAGAGAGACCTTATACAAGCGACTCCTACCACCATCTGCCTCCTCCAAAGCTCTTCTTTGTAGAAGAGCTTTACGTGACCTCTGCATTGCACATCAAACCAACTTGCTACAGATCACAAAACAGCTGAAATTGAGCGAAGGACAGCACCTATACCCGGAAAAGGTACTATATTTACTGAAAGATTTTCTTCACCTGAGATAGACACAGAAAAGGCAGTCAGCATATAAGCACAGAATATCTCCAGCTATACACAATCATTACTTATCCCAGATACAGTTCCACACAGCTCAATAAATATAAGAACACGAAAACTAATGTAGATCATTGCAAATTTTAAAGATTTGATGACAAATGAACCTAAGCATGATTGATACATGGACAAATCGACATAAGATCAAATACAGAAATACTAGAACAAGCAATGGAGAAGTATATATCTCTTATAGGGCGAAGATCGGAAAAAGTATTGACCTGAATAAAATCATGAAAAGCCATAAGCACCGAAGATAATTATATAGAAGACTAGTGAAAAATTGGAATTTGCTTGACAGAAAAAGAGTGACGAGAAAGTCAAGAAGCTGGCTTGGTTAAATGTTAATAGAGTACAGATAAATCAAAAATTAATCTTAGCAGTGACGCAAAGTATATAAGAAACACACTTTGCGATCAAGGAACACTGGTACCAAGAACTGATGGGGAGAATTCAAAGAAACTCCAATTGCGTCCCACCTCATAGATAACGAAATTCAAGAATTAAAGCTCCCAATAATCTCGATTGTTGATCACGTCGCGAGGGAAACAAATCAACCAACCAAAAGAAAAAAAAATGGAAGGAAAAGAAACAACTCATAACAATATTGAATTGGCCTTTGAAAATAAAGTGTCCAATCGAGAGATCTAAACCCAATCAATGACGAAGAATTCAACAGAAAGAAATATAAAAAAACCGACTCACCTGAAATAAAAAAAATCTTTGAAATTCTGAAAACTCAGACCCGATCTTCAACAGATGTTGTATCAATCTATGGCTCTCTGAGGAAAAGAAAAAGGAGAAAAAAGAAAGATCTGTGTTCAATTGTTGTTTCTCTCTCTACGAGAGGAATGGATTGGAGGCAGCAGCGATCCTTGTTTTTATATGAATGAATAAAGCTTCCTTTATCATAACGGCTTTGTGCGTTGGCTTGGCTGGCGTCTGCCCAATTTTCGCTATAATAATATTATAAAGATCTTCTTTTCTTTTTTTTTTACAGTAGAAGCGGTATGTGATTATAATTCTAGAATTTGAAAATCATTCGAAACTCAATCTCACTTCAATCTCACTGCAACGCAAACAACAACCTCAACTGGTAAGAAACGATTCACTTAAAATGTCGGAATTTCCGAAAAAAGGGGGTCGGTCAAGATCAATCTTACTCGAGATGTACCGTTTTCAAACTGGCCGACATGTTCAACAGTGATGTATGTACTGTTCTGTAATTTTGAAAATAAAAATCGAATTTTGGTACGACTTACTAGTATTTAGGAGTATTTAATTTGTGAGTGTAGAATGTTTAGTTTTAGGACAAGAGGCAAAACAAGAGAGGGTGGAAGGACGTCGTTTGGGAGCGGGTGGAAGAATTTGATTGGTTGATGACGTGGCGTCGGTAGTTCAATCCAATAAAATAATATTAATAATGCTGAGCTGGAACCAATTCTATGGACCCCACTTTCATCTATTTTTAATTGGGCTTCTCCTTGTCGGCCCACTAAAGACCGGGCCGGATACAAGGCCTGCTGCGGTCATGTGTCAGAGACGTAATAAAAGTAAACTCCGTGCCCCCTTTGTTAATCCTAACACTTGTTTGCATATAATATATAAATATAAATAATTAAATCCTCCTCCTTCACGGATTTAGATTTTTTAACGCCCACTGCTTCTTCACCCATTCCTTCTCGCTCGCTCTTCTTCTCCAATCTGTGTTGTATCTCTTTCTAGATATACTTCTAATCTCTCCCTCCCTCTCACCTACACAACATAATAATTCGTTGCTGCAGTTGCCAGCGAGCGAGCGAGCGACCATCTTCTGTAATTATTGGTTTGAATCATGGCGGACAATCCTCAGTCTACAGTATATATTGGTATGCACTCTTTTTCCCAGCTTGCTCCTTTCTTGTCTCTTTCACTTTCCAATTTCATCTGGCTACCTCAGCGAACTAGAATATTAGACCACTCGTTTTGTTCTACTTTTCGTCCTTGTTTCATTCAGCTCGCTGCCTTTTCTTTTAATTAGGGTTGTATATACTTTAGCTGAGATCTGAACTATATCCCATATTTCAACCTGCCAATGCATCTTTCTTGAATGCCCATATATTGGGCGATTTGTATTAGAAGAATGCTTCTAGCTTAGCTTAGCAAGATCGAGAAAGAACTAGAAAATCCAAGAAGATTCAAGAGATTCATGTAGTTACTACTAGAGTGTGTAGCAAGCAAGTTAGTTAGTTGTTACTTGCTCTATAAATAGAACCTCTTCTCTCTGTAAAATCAATACAATCAAATACAACGTCTCTATATTTTTGTGTTTACTTCTTTTCCTTTAGATATGGATTTTAGTTTTGTTTATAATTTGGCATTTCATAGAAGATTAAATTAGTGATATGTAAATTATGATTTTTAAGATATTTTTTGTCATGGGCAGTCATTTGCTTCCTATAGATTCGTGGTTCTATACAAACTATGAACTTTTTTCTATTAATTCTTGGCAGGAAACTTGGATGAGAGAGTTAGTGACAGAGTGTTGTATGACATTCTAATTCAGGCAGGCCGTGTAGTGGATTTATTTATCCCTCGCGATAGAGAGACTGATAAACCTAAAGGTTATGCTTTTGCGGAGTTTGAATCTGAAGAGGTAGCTGAGTATGCCGTCAAGCTTTTCTCTGGGCTTGTAACCCTCTACAAAAGGACTTTGAAGTTTGCGGTGAGTCTCTTGAATGTTTAGTAGTTTCCACTCCTCAAATTGTCCCCCTTTGACATGCTATGGGCAGTCAAGCTCGTAGTTTTTCTATGGGAATAGGCGTGAATGCGGAATTGGACTTTCTTTGAAGAGAAAATAGTATGATGTTTAGTTGTTTCTTTGCTGATGGCAGTGAGCACGACTTAACTAGTATTGAAGAGTGAAATACTGTGTTAGAACTTATTCTTCTGTAAACTAATGATTGTTAGTTAAAATTGCTCACAAAATGATTGTTAGATTAACTAAATGACACTGCTAAAACAGATATCTGGACAAGATAAAACCCCTGCTTCTCTACCCATTGGAACCTCAGCAACAATTTCCTCCACTAAACCAAGACAGTACCACAAGAATACAGAGCCTTACTCACGTTCTCCAAGGTTATCAGCATCTTGTCGGTTGTCAGAGCATAAGAATAATTATCCAGAAGGTGATATATGTTTGATTCACTAACTTCTGTTTTCTGTTTTTAAGCTTTTGGCTAATTATGCATTGTTTTTCCATTTTGTTTGGAAGCTTATATTGTGGTTAACATAATCATTTTTTTTCCTTCCATTCCCTACCAGTTCTTCCTGATATAACTATGCACCGGTCAAATGGATATAGATCATACCATGACAGCACTGATTACGATTACAATCAAAGAGTGTATGGTTCAGTCTTGGGTAATGTTAATCATGCTAGCTCGAGACGTTATGAGATGCGTGATTCTCTGAATCGTGATCCTTATTACTGATAATCTTTTCACAGTGTTAAATATACCAAGCTTGGTAGTGTATGGCCATTTTTGTTGATATAAAGTGGTGTAGCAGTTGACATAGTAGTGAACATGACTTCTTTGTACAAGTATTTAGTTCCATCGTGTAATTTGTTAGTGCTGTATGATGTATCTGAGTTGGTCTGTCAGTCTTCTGTGGTTCACCCATCCAGATTGCATAATTTGTCTCTACTTTGTACTTGAATTATGTATGTGATTGTTGTTGGCTTGGTATTGCAGATGGGGTTCCTTTTTGTCTCTTTTTTTGGGCATATTAGTAGTGTTGGAATCTTGCGGCATGTGTTTTAACTTCTAATGCTGTGAAGTTGAAGATGATGCATGAAAGAGATATATCTATGATTTGGATTAAGCTGTTATTTTCTTTTGGTTGTGTATTAGAGCCAGGATAGCATGATTATAATCTGTATATGGGTGATTTTTCTTGATCTGCCCTTTGTGGTTTGCAAGTGTAATCTAAATCTATGAAGTTTGTAAATAATGGTAAAAGCTGATGAGAGCAACAACCATGTAGATGTAGATGTAGATGTTGAAGAAGGAGAAATTCTTTGGACAGAGAATGATGAATCCCAGATAATTGACATGACATGAGCAATGCCACATTGCCTATGACTATGCCTATGGTGAATAAATCTATGTTGGAGCTTTGTATTTCAAATCTCTTTTGGGTCGTACTAATTAGTATGAGCCTTTTATTTTTATAATAAAAATTTATCAGATAATCTATAAAGTTACTTTATTACAAATCCATTTCAAACATTAAATATGTATATCTTAATTTTCATGTTGAAAAAAAAAACAATTCATCTTAGTTGGATGGATGGAGTAATTGTATTACGGTTTCAATCTAATAGGTTATTGTCTAGAAATTACACGAACCCCCAATATGTCATTTTCTTGATGTCATCTATTTGCAACAAAAGGCCAAAGAAAGAAAGGAAAAGTTTTTCTTTTATCCACACGGTCTTTCCCATTCTAAGCAAACTCCATTTCCCATTTTGCATAGAAGACAAATTTAGAAAGTCACGATTGAAGCAAGTGATATAAGACCAGTATTCTAAACTCTCGTTGCGTTGTACTGGAAGAATAGTTGCAGCGTTGAAAATCTCATTACATCTAACTCCATGATTAAAGGAAAGGGCTTGTCGTAAAGCAAAGATCTTGTTTGTGCTTGTGCGAATGCTTCATGAAGGGTTGATTTTAGATCGGATTTGTACTACGCTCTTAATTTTAGTATCCTCTTCTCTGTGTGGCCTGAATGAGGGAATTGACAAAGTAGTGGGGCTACAGTTTTGTTTGCAATTGCATGCATGCTGCTGTCATTAAAACTGCTTTGAACTCATTTATCAGAGATGTCGGTGCTTGTCATAAGTTGTTCTTTGAGACATTGTTGTGTGGACTGCTGTTATGACTTGACTTCATCTGTTGAGAAGGACCCTTGACAAGTTGTAGCTTTTTTCAACCAGATCGGTTTCATCATTTTATAAAAGGAGCTTGCTCTTGTAACTTCTCGCTTTCTTAGCTGCAAGGTTGGTGAAATTCAATTTTTATAATGTTTTATTAAATAGTCATAGAGCCAGCCTGCTTCATTTGGTATGACATTAGCTAAAATATCGTTGTTGGTGCCATGCATAGGATAGGTTGGACCAGAAGGAGAAGAATATTTATTACAGCCACGGTTATTTGAAACAAAACAAAACATCCGAGGAAAGCACAAAGGTAAAGCAAACAATGTCCAAGTAACATGAAATTCTTTCTGTGGCTGGCTGGCGGCATTTCATCAAAAAGAGCAATCACTCCATAATCTCGGCATTGATCTTACAGTGGTACTTACGGCATTTGAGCACACAATCGGTCATCCTCTTCTCGTCTGCAACAAGAAATGATCATTTAGATGATGATGCAAGAAGGATAAATGATCGAGAAGAGCCTTATAAAGACAGAAAGATTACTGAAACTACATATATACCACTGGTGAATTTGGCGCATTGATCAAGAAAGCATCCGAGGCTACAATAATGCTCTTTGGTGGAAGTGTCGGGAGGGAGACAATGCACCGGGCAGTATTTGATGCAGACTGCAACACCAATGCCGCTAGCTTTGCACTCCCTCAGGCAGTGGTCGATGCAGGCACCGGGTGGCAAGTGAGCCTTAGTCGGACCAACACTGAGGAATGCCATTGCCAGCAACATCATTCCCACAAATGTTTGAATGCTTAATTTTCTTTCCATGGCTGATGGCTGCTGAGTTTTCCCTGAAACAGAAAATCTATTCTTGTCGTGTTGGTGTAGATGTCACACAGCCAGAATGCCTTTTATAGAGAGAGGTGTGTACATTGAAATAGGTGTGAGTTAGCTTCTCATATCATATACAGTTGGTTCATTTCTCTTGAATGACTACACCTCCTATAACTTGTGACTGCAGAACTACTACTCTTTACTTACTTTTTTTATTTTTACATCTTAAATAATCTCGGCCATTCGATTGTAAATTGTAAAAAGAAAATAAAACACACACACGAATTCAAATTATAACTATTTTTAATGTAATTACGTAATCAATCTTAATGAATAAACAAAATCAAGTTAGTCCCTAACATAATCATCGTCCTATACCACGCCTGCCTCTCCCACCCTTCTCTGCCCGCCATCACCAAACCACCATCACAGCTAGTAGTCTGTCGCTGCGACATGCATGCACGACAACCACAGGGAGCCACCTTCGCCACAAACACAACAGCGTCTTTGAGCTTTAAAGAATCGTCAATGTTAGGTTTGATATAGCAGCTGCTGGAGTCGATGAAGTTTGATATAGCAGCTGCTGGAGTCAATGAAGTTTGATATAGCTTCTGCTGGAGTCGATGAAGGATTTGAAGCTCAAGTATGCCACCAGGAACATCGTGCTCATGTGGGCGAAGCAGAAGCAGCGGTTGAATCAACTCGACGGTGCATTGTGTTCAATTTGTTCTTGGAATACGATTGGAACATCTTCTTTACCATTATTATTATGCTAATGAAATAAGCAGCTCTTGTAACTCATCTCAACAGTCACACACGCAGAATAACTTTTTAGGTCATGATCATGTAATTTTTTGGAGGGATACACTTAAAACGGTGGTTATTTTTCACGTTACTTTACAAGTGCCTAGCTTTTACATAAATACATCAACAGTAATAAAGAATAATAATAATTTGAAATTGAAACTCAGTAATACATTAGCGCTGAGGATTTGATGCCCATTCGAGAAACATAAATAAATAGTATTAATAGAATATGGGGCGACAAGATAACTGGTGATTAATCAATCTTGAACGTGTCTCTACCTCATCAGTACAAGCATTTTGGTTCAACGTTCCAAAATTTCATCCAAACACAATTAATTAATACTCTAATTTGAATTTGACAGTAGCAAATGCCCAACTCTCCATGCTCACATCTTGATATTGAAGTAATCTTGATCAAAATGGTGCAACCGAACATATCCATCTTCCCCTCCGCTTGAGAAACTAAGGACATCAAAAGTAGAAATTTATTAAATCAATATTTAGTGAGAGCTGAGAACCTGACAAGAGTAGCTAGAAAGTGAAAGAATATATAAATATATCTTATGGCCGTTAATTATATGTAAAGGAACAAGGTTAAAAATCTAACCTCCTCCCGTCTGGATTGAACGCCAGGGCATTTATAGGTCCAAAATGGCCCTTTACACCTCCTATTTCTTCTGTAAGGATCTATATAAAAGAAAGAGAAAACAAAAAAACATTAAAGACCTCTTTACTTTTATCAGATCCCAATATCATCTTGAATATCCACTAATAACACAAGTTAACCTTGTCATAGAATTTGGCTTCAAACTTTCCAGCACGATGATCAGTAGTGGTAACAGCTGATGCATCCTGACCACCTCCAAGCACCACCTATAATTATAAATGCCACAAAAATCAAATCTACGAAACAGGAAACAAAAATTTATTACACTGAAATGTGCACATCAGCACAAATGTACTAAACATTTCCAAGTTCACAAAAAGTTTGCCTATGAAACATAGGGAACATAAAATTAGAGCAAGTTTCAAAACTATATCTTTACACATTATGCATGCTCAAGGAAACAAATAAATATAGGAACGAAAGACCTTCAAACAAATTATCTCAAATCATATAATCTAGTGTCAAGAGGAGCTTGAAACATAAATAGATATATGTGGAGGTACAAAACTATAAAGTTGCAAGAGGTTGATTGAGAAAAAAAAAATAGATACCAATGTTTCTAAATCTTCTTCTGACACTTACATGGTCAAGAAGAGGAGACATTGCAACTGCATTTACAGGCCTTTCTGTCACGTAGTTTTTGATAAGTGTTAATGTTCTTGAATCCCAAAGCTGAAAAATTGGGGATAGATCGATCAATACAATATGACAAGAACTGTAGACGTATAAAAAAGGACATTAGTAAGGACAATAACCACCTTTGCAGACTTGTCCAATGAACCAGAGAGAAAATGTGAACCATCTGCAGCCTTTGCCAGTGATGTAATGGTCTTTTTGTGGCCTTCCTCTTTGTCAGACTCTTGTAGCAACTTACCTGTCTATAATTTAGAAAAATGAAAATAGCACATCAATCACATTTCTTGGAAACCATAGGCCAGGTAGGTGACATCTTTTGCAACATGCTAGAAAAACAAATATAAATAAATACAACAAAAACCAAGTTTAAGCTAAAATACTGACCTCAGCATCCCAGACACGTATGATTGCATCTTCACCACCACTAATAATGGTCCTATTCAAGGGTCCCCAAACTGCTCTGTTTATTCTTCCCTGTGGCCCCTTAAGAGTGAGAACAGAGTCACTACTCTCTGCAATACCAAACCACGACTATTTAGCCAGCTGAGTGATAAAGTGATTTGAGTAACAAATATGACACATCATGATTTTTTAACACCAACATTATCATTTCGATAGCAAATTAGTTTTTTAACTACTCTTCCAAAAAAAAAAAAACACCAGAAACTTCAATGGTATCCTGATCGAGCACTCAAATAATGAAATACTTCTTGGCCTTCTTAGTAGTAGAAAGAAACTTAACCTCATCACATAATATCGACAAGAAACAGCTTTACAGCATGGTATTTTACACTTTTTTATCAACTTTAAAGAGAATACTTACGATCTTCTGGATCACTAGCTATGCGTTTGATATGAATAGCAGAGGAATATCCCATGAAAGGATCTGTTGTTATGACAGCTAGCTTATCACCAACAGCAAAATCAACAGACCTCGTTGGTGAATCGAAATTGAATGTGAAAAGCGGAGTTCCAGTTCTGACATCCCATAACTTTGCAGTCTGATCAGCACTTCCGGTTATAAGCCGTGAGGAATCCCCTAAAAACATAAATGATACGTCCATTATTAGGTCTACAAGACTCTACACAAACATAATCATACGATTTTTTAAACTAATTCTGCAACTGGAAATAAGAAAGATAAATGCTGCAATCAGCATAAAAATGATAAATTCTGTGATCAAAATAACCCCAACACCCTCAGTTCAACTACAACTAGTTAAAACATAGCTGGAATTAATTCCTCAATCCATCCACTAACAACGAAAAACCATATAAAGTTCCAAATTGCCTTGTTACTTATGATAGCATCCTTCGAGAGGCTATGAACACTCTAGAAAATATACCACCAGTTACGTTACTCATGATAGCGATCATGAATATGCACATCCAAAATCTCTGAATTTTTTTAAATTCCATTAAACTTACGAGCTTATAGCTAAAACAAGCCCAAACTAACACATTCATCTCGATGCGTCGAATTGCAAAGATTCCGTGTCTCAGATTCCAGAAATTAGGTTAAAAAACATAGAAAAGGAGATAATACTTGAGATATCGCAGGTCCAAACGGCGCCGTTGTGACCGATGTAAGTGCCGAGGCGCTCGCCATTGTCGGCAAACCAGACGGTGGGATTATGGTCCTTAGCGCAGGAGAAGAGCAGATCGCCGTCCCGATTGTACTTGAGAAACGTCAGAGGCCTCTCATGCCCTTTCATCAAAATCGGCCTCATTTTCAATTCTTTTGATTATTTTTCTTAACCTCTCTCAACAATGGCCGATAAAACCCTAGATTGTGGTATAACAACTCTGAAGAAGAAAGGAACTCGACTCGGAAACCCTAAATCTTTAATAAATCTTTAATGTATTCATTATATATTTCTGTCACTATATAACATTCATTATTTATTTATTATATTTTCTTAATGAGCTGAGCGCCTCTTGAGCACAAGATTATAATTTTTTTTTTCTTTATTATTCTTTTCTCCAACTATTATATATATTTACATATTTATTATTTTTTATATCACAGAAATGTAATATTGATTCTCTCATCCTCTATTTGTCTAATAGTTCAAATTATATTTTTATTTATTATATAAAATATTATAATCAAATTGATAATTAATGGTCATAGATAAATATTAATGCATTTTAATTGAGTGAATTCAGTAAATAATAATATTGAAATATACAAATGTATTGGATATATAAAGACAAATTAATAAGAGAAAAGAAAAGAAAAACTATGATAAATAATAAATCTAAATATACATAATGCAAGGAGAGAAAATGATAAAAAAAAATATATTTTGGGGCAATGTCGCTCATGAGCTGCTGAAATAAGTAGCGTAGCATATCATTTTCGTTTTCTTAATATAACTTTTACTTATATTACTTTTTCAAGTTAAAATTCTAGAACCAGTCGATACTATTAAATAGTAAATTTTTAATAAATATATAATATAAAATGTTTATATTAAATTAAATTAATATTAACTATATCCATCCATTCTATTTTTGTTATTCTATTTTATATTCAGATAAGTATATTATTATAATAAAATAGGACAATTAAAATAAAAATAATAAGGAATAAGTATTAATTTTAGATATATAGAGATTCGTGTCCTTTTTTTCGATCTAAACTTTTTATGTATATCCACCACAACAAAACAAAGAATTGTAGTTTATCTATTTGTAGACCGGAAGGTTTTGACCCATTACTCTTATATACTTATGTATAATTAATTTATATCTATATAATATATAAAAATAAACTTCGACTTTTTAATCAAGTTTTCACTTTTAGATTAATAATATCTGGAAATGTTTCCGCCTTTTATTGTTGCCATTTGTTTTTATTTAAAGCATAGTAATATACAAATTTAAAATTTACATTAAAATATATATAACAATTTCGAAATTTAACAGATTTCTAAAGAAATATGATTGTTCACATAAATGTGTCAATTAAATAAATATAAATGACATGATTGTTCAGTAAATTTGTGTTGATTTATATAAATATGTGATTTCATTCTAAATTTTGATTATTAAACCCACTTCCACAGCATCGATCGCATCATGACTCCATTATTTGCTACCACAGAAGATCTACAGCCTACGAAAATCCAAAGTAGTCTTACAACTTAGATTTATACCAAATTTCAAGAATTCCAGCAAAGTTTATTGTCATGAATGTATTTTTTTCATGATAAGATGATAACTATGTTTGTTTTACTTTTAAATTTAACATATTTATCACTTGATTATTAAAAACAATTTGAAAATGCATCATGTTTAGGAAAACAAATGTTATAAATCTTTAGTAATGTGAAAAGCTTATATGTAATTCATGATAAGATGGTAAGCAGGTCAATGAGGATTGCATTTGCATGAAGTAAGTGTAAGGGCGAAAGTTGAAGCGGAACCCCAAAAGGTGCAACAATTGCAACAAAGAAGGCATAAAAAGAAGGATAAAAATCGAAAAAATATAGTCTGTTATTATAGTTTATATATAATAAGTGGAAAATGAAACATGATACATCCATTTAATAGTATAAATAAATTTGACTTTACATTAGAAGATATAACAGCAGCAATTTCAATATCAATTCTAAGGAGGATTCACATTACAATTACTTAAGAACCTGATTCTGTGGGTCCAGAAACTTCCTCCAATATCTTTCTTTTGGGAGTAGTTGGGAATGCCAAGCAAGATCAAGCCACGGTTTCATGCTCCATCAAAATGTAATATCGCTGACGTCTTGAGGTTGAGGTCTTCTGAATCAAGTCCATGCTTACATCCCAGACCTCACAAGATCCAACTATCCTCAAGACCATACACTTTGAATCCCTGTGTTTGTTCAACCAGCTGCTCCAACTCAGAGAAAGAGTAGAGGGCATGCATGTCAAAATGTGCTGTATGACATGATAAAACTACCGGTTAAACAGGGGCATACAAATCAAACGAGCTAAGATGTTAAAAGGGTTTAGTCACTCACCTCATGAGAAAGCAAGCTCTTTTATGTTCCCACTTTAAAAGTAAACGATCTTGAGATCATTTGCAGTGATGGAAATGACATTCATGAATCAAACTGGGTTAGTAGACTCTAAATAGCTGCAACCAGCTATTTTTCTTAACCCTTTCTCACTCATCCTCCTCCTCAAATCAGACACATTCAACCATCTATTAATAATATTTTACACTTTTTTACAGCATGGTATTTTACACTTTTTTATCAACTTTAAAGAGAATACTTACGGTCTTCTGGATCACTAGCTATGCGTTTGATATGAATAGCAGAGGAATATCCCATGAAAGGATCTGTTGTTATGACAGCTAGCTTATCACCAACAGAAAAATCAATAGACCTCGTTGGTGAATCGAAATTGAATGTGAAAAGCGGAGTTCCAGTTCTGACATCCCATAACTTTGCAGTCTGATCAGCACTTCCGGTTATAAGCCGTGAGGAATCCCCTAAAAACATAAATGATACGTCCATTATTAGGTCTACAGACTCTACACAAACTTAATCATACGATTTTTTTTCACTAATTCTGCAACTGGAAATAAGAAAGATAAATGCTGCAATCAGCACAAAAATGAAAAAAATTTGTGATCAAAATGGCCCCAACACCTTCAGTTCAACTACAACTAGCTAAAACATAGCTGGAATTAATTCATCAATCCATCCACTAACAACGAAAGACCACATAAAGTTCCAAAATTGCCTTGTTACTTATGATAGCATCCTTCAAGAGGCTATGAACACTCTAGAAAATATACCACCAGTTACTATCTTGGGAACAGAAAAATACCGACAGCGATCATGAATCTGCAGATCCAAAATCTCTGAATTTTTTTAAATTCCATTAAACTTACGAGCTTATAGCTAAAACAAGCCCAAACTAACACATTCATCTCGATGCGTCGAATTGCAAAGATTCCGTGTCTCAGATTCCAGAAATTAGGTTTAAAAACATAGAAAAGGAGATAATACTTGAGATATCGCAGGTCCAAACGGCGCCGTTGTGACCGATGTAAGTGCCGAGGCGCTCGCCATTGTCGGCAAACCAGACGGTGGGATTATGGTCCTTGGCGCAGGAGAAGAGCAGATCGCCGTCCCGATTGTACTTGAGAAACGTGAGAGGCCTCTCATGCCCTTTCATCAAAATCGGCCTCATTTTCAATTCCTTTGATTATTTTTCTTAACCTCTCTCAGCAATGGCCGATAAAACCCTAGTTTGTGGTATGACAACTCTGAAGAAGAAAGGAACTCAACTCGCAAACCATCTTTAATGTATGCTATTCAATTCATTATATATTTCTGTCACTATATAACATGATTTATTATTTATTTGTTATATTTTCTTAATATAAATTTTACTTATATTACTTTTCCAAGTTAAAATCCTATAACTAGTCGATACTATTAAATAATAAATTTTTTAATTAATATATATTAGAAAATGTTTAAATTAAATTAAATTAATATTAACTATTAATTTTAGATATATAGAGATTCCTCTCTTTTTTTTGATCTAAACTTTTTATATATATCCACCACTTAAGAAAACAAAGAATTGTAGTTTATCTATTTGTAGACCGGTAGGTTTGGGCCATGCAACCCATACTTTTTCAAGCCCATTACTCTTGTGTACTTATATATAATTAACCCATTAATCTATATCTGTATAACATATAAAAATAAACTTTTTAGGTAGTAATTGTTTTGTGTCAGTTTTTTAACTGTCAAGTTTTTTACTTTTAAATTAATTGCAACAAAGAAGGCATACAAAAGAAGACCCCATCCACGCCCTTCAGTTTTGAATAACTGTGTCTTTGCATATTCACATTGCTGGAATTTCTGAACCAAGACAGGGTGAAAATGAGATGAGATCATCAAAATTTTGCCATTAGGAATTACAATCTGTATAATTGAAGAGCACTTCAATGGTACAAGTTACTCAATGGGATTTGTTTATCATGGATCAGCTCAATTATATTAGCGTGAAATACCTTAGTGCCCCTTACTTTATACTTGCTGTATTTGAGAGAAAAGAATGTATATATGTGCAGTCTTTACTTCTTTCACATGATTCATGCAGTGCTGAACACAAGGGCAGTAACCTGGGGTGCACTCTGTGCTGGTTAATAAATTCAGACAGCTTTCGCCACACGCACTTTCGGGATTAGAAGGATCATACTTGCACACACAAATAGCAATATCCTCTTCTTTCACTTTCGTGTGCCTGAGATTTATAAACCAAAAGGTAAATTCTGTAAAGAAATCTACAAAAGATTACTACAGGTACCCACTCTGAACAAAAATATCATCTTGAAGATGTGAACTACTTGAATAACACCAAGAGTTCAACTTAAAGCACTCAGACTAAGGGGATACATTCTCTCAATACATTAAAATAAAAGTAAATGAACATGTATCTTAAAAAAATTACAAAAATTAGATAAAAAGTAATCAACAGAATCACAGTATCCCACACAAAAGAATCAGCCTTTTATCTCACTCTCTCCCCTTCTAGAAATTCTTACACAAAATAAAACTCATAAACAAACTTAATGTCACAATAATGGTCCCCCTAACTTAATCAAGGGCAATATGTAGAACAGTAACAGTAAATGTACCTCCAGTAAATGGCTTTGCATATGCTGCTTACGATGAGCAGGTTTTCGGAAACTCGCTCTCATTTTTCACATGTATTCGATTTCTCTACATGCTCCGTTTCTTCTCGCATCTTCTTCTCATTCAGTTCTTTCTGCAATTGACAAAACCCCAATATTTTATTTACCAAGTAAATTAAAATATTCAAAACTACCTCTATCTTTCAACATCGCAATGATTCCAGCAGCCTCTGCTGGTGAAACGTTTCACAAAGAATTTGGTCGCTCTGTTGGTCTTGAGATGCCAGACCTGCTAGATGTGCCCGAACCAGGTGTTGTGAGCTTGAAGAGCTGAATGAACTATTTAGAGAGGGTGGTGGATACCATGAGTCTGTGGGAATGTCCTGAGGACGAGGCTGAGATTGTGGCTCCTGAGAGCCCCTGTGGAAAAATGCAACCAGATGATAAAGTTATATCTCTATATAATGCAGCAGCAGAGTTAATTCGCAGAAGTAAATACTAAATAATAGATAGTAATCAAGCAAGAAGAGCTGATGCTGGAGCTCCACAGCAGAACAGTGTACTCCGAAAATGAGTCCTTCATTGCCGATGTATCATTAATTTTTATAAAATTCTAAAAAATTAGAGCTTAAATTCATGGTTAAATTCATGGTGTGTTAATATGGGGTACTTGTACAGGAGCACCTCTTTGGTGAAGTTTGATACATCTCCAATGTGGGACAATTATATAGAATGTATAAGGGTACTTATTTGATAAAATCATTTTATAAGAGCACTTCTTTAGTTAAGTTTGATACATATTCAATGTGGGACAAACTTACAAGGATTTAAAAATACAATACCATGTTTAATAATATATATATATATATATATATATATATATTCTACCTAATTTTATATTTGTTTCCTATTTATTTAATATATCTTCAATACTCATGTTAATTTTAATTTATAAATTATAAATGTTTGAATATTATATTTAATTTTTAAAAATACAACTAAATAAATTGTAAATTATACTCAATTTAATCTTATAAATTTAACCAATATAAATAACAACGATTTAAAAATACAACTATCATGTTTAACATATATATAAATATTCTACTCAATTTCATTAATTACTTTCTTATTTATTTAATATTTGCTTCAACAATAATACAAATTGTAATTTATAATCAATAAATTATATTTTAACATTGAAACAAGTATATTAAGTCTCTAACTATATCTAATCTAAATTATTTTATTTCTCTACATTCATTTGAATTTATTTGTCACTTATTCCCATATAGTATAGAATAAATTAGATATTACTATAATGTCATAATTGATTAATATCTCTTCAACTTCTTATTATGTAATTAGAAATTTAGGAGTATAAAATATATAATATTATACTATCTTAAGGGCAAATAAATTTGTTGACAAAAAATTAAATTATCTATAACAATGTCTAATATTTATCCACATTTATTTTACTTTATTTGTCATTTATTCACATATAAATTATATTTTAACATTGAACCAAGTATTTCAAGTCTCTAAGTACATCTAGCCTAAATATTTAAATTTATAAATGCTTGAATGTTGTATTTAATTTTAAAAAATATAACTTAATAAATTATAAATTATATTCAAATTAATTTTATAAATTTAACCAATATAAATAACAAGTATTTAAAAATACAAGTATCATGTTTAACATATATAAATATTCTATACAATTTTATATAAACTTTATGTTTTCATATATATTTAGATTCTCATCCACATGAATTTTAATAAATAAGAAAGTAATTAATAAAATTCTAAAATGAACAACTTGTAAAAAGAACAACTTATAAGTTTGTCCCACATTGATGGTTTAACAAACTTCATCAAAGGAGTACTACTATAAAACTACTACTCCTACATTATAATTTTATCTCTAACTTAAATCATTATTTAATTGAACAAAATGTACAAAAAAAAATTAAAATTACATGTTTAAAAAAAAAAAAAAGGAAAATGTGTTGAAAAAGGAAAATTAAATGTGTTTAAAATTAAAATTAAGATTCTACTGAATCTTTGAGGGTAAATAATCTTGAGGATATAAATTTTGTAGAAGAGTTGTTACTATCTACGGATTAAGATTCTAGTGAATTTCCTGGTGGCTAAAAACATAAACATTCGTTCGAATTGAAACTGGCTGCCTGCTGAATAATCCGGCCACGAAAATACAACCCGGTTGACTTGGCCTGAAATCGTGTCAGTATGATTTTGCAAGCTATATTATAACCTTTAGTAGTTTTAAAGGAAAGATATTAATGCATGGGCACAAAATTCAAAATTGCAGCAAATTTTTATCTTGGGAAGAATATTTCAATTCTCAATGAAGGCGACTGTAAGCCTAAAATAAGGGAGAAAGGCATAAAGAACAGCCTCTATATGGGCCATATTATGAAGAAGCCCAAATTGTTGATTACCAAACGTTAATGGGCCATATTATGAAGGAGCCCAACATCATTTAATGTGATCGTAAAATAATATTAATAAAATAAATAAACATGCTATGAACTATATATAATTTTTATTTTATTAAATTAATTTTGTATGCTTCCTAAACCATAAACTGATAAAAACAATAGATCATAGAATATAGAGACTTGGCAAGATCTATTTTGGTTCAAGTTTAAATTTCGTTGAGAAAAGCAGTCTCAAGCCTCAGCCTAATTACATCCTCAAACTAAATTGTCATTTACTAAATCTACAGGATCCAGCTTAGCTTAAAAGGCTTCAATTCTCAAATTACCACATAAAATTTAAATCACGCACTAAAAGATCGTCCGTAAAAATGAAAACAAAAAACCATAAAAAATCTAAATAAAAAATAGCAGAAACATAAGGGATTGACAATTCAACACAAATAATTACATAGCTTGTCAAATGTCAAATAAAATTAAGAATTCCCAACAAAAATAAAAAATTATACCGCTAATCGGCAGAACTCGGCGAAAATGACCAGTGAAGTGAGTCAACGCAAACGCAGCTACACAACGGCTGGAAACCTGCTGCTCCTTATCTAACTCCAAACACAAATTCGAACAACTTTGCAATCAAACAGACTCAAATTCAGGCAATTTCAACAAATCCACCTACAAATGATAAGAACCCAAATTGGGGGGAATGAATATAGAGCTACTTAGGGCTTGATTTGCGAGATCGTCGACATTGCTGACCTGTGTCGTTAGCCCCATGATTCGCAGGGAGAGAAGGGAGGGAGCCGATGTGGTGTCCACCGTGGATTTAAGGGTTGATGATTGGATCCAAATCGTGGAACATTTAACGGCTGAGATCGAGTCACGTGTTGCCGCTAATGTGTCGCGCATCCGTACCCGGTTCGCTCTAATCTGGTAGTCTGACCCAGATTAATAGTGGGCTTCCGACCCGCTTTCTAACTTGAGTTGGGCCTAACCGTGCTCTTATTGATGATGAATACCATGAATTTATTGTGTCGCCATACTATAACCGGCGAGGAAGTTAAACATGTTATATTCACTCTCATCTAGTCTCTCCGTCCCAAGTTAAGTGTTATACTCCCTCTGTCCCAGCCCATTAGTCCATCTTTCCTTTTAAGGGTGTCCCAAACTATTAGTCCACTTTCCATTTTTGGCCCATATTACTACTAACCCAACTACTTATCACACTTAACCCAACCCAATTAACAAATTAACCTAATCCTATTAGGTTTCTAATTATGGGCCGTACAGCACCAACCCCTCCCTCTCTCCTTTCATTCTGCGACAATCTTTCTCTCTCTCTCGATCGATTTCTCTTCAGCCTTCTCTGCCCACCCTTTGCCTGAAACCCTACCACCGTGATGAAATCACCTAAATTGGAGATGATTTCTGAGTTCAATCTCGTCGAATCTCCCCCATGGCCACCCCTCACCCCCGCTGTGATGAAAACCCTAGATATCCAACCCGAAATTTCTCACCCTTCACTGGTTGGAGGTGGTGAATCATTGCTATCCCAACCAAGGGCGAAGAAGAGAAGTCGTGTCTCGGAGTGGATGGCCACCATGCGTACTTTTGACGCGTCGGCGGTGTCATCTTCACAGATCTGTGGTGAAACCCTAGACTTCTCCACCGATATGTCTCTGTCGCCCTCTCCTGTGGTGAAACCCTCTCCTGTGGTGAAACCCTCTCGTGTGGTTTCCACTTTTCTGAGCGGCGGTGAGGAGTGTGGCGACGGTGGGGACTGGACTCCGTTGATATGCAACTTGTGTGGTCTTCTCCAGCCACCTCCTCTGCATTTATCGAACTACTGTATGCCTCAAGAGATACTCCATCTCTTGGATTATGGATTCTGCCAGAAGGTGGGGGGAGAGGCTGAAGAGAGAACTACGTATGGGGGGCAATATGCAGCTGCTAATTCTGATTTGAGTCTTGCATTGTCTCGTACAGGAGGCAAATTGGTGAGATCTTTCCACTTAATCTGATTTCTGATTATAAGTTAAGTGAAATCATTATGATGTTTATGTGATTCTGGTGATGCTGGTGATTGTGGTGATTGTGATGACTGTGGTGATTGTGTGTGCTTCTGTGGTGATTCTGGTGATTGTGGTGACTGTGGTGATTGTGTGTGCTTCTATGGTGATGAATATTGCATGTGATGAGCACGGATTGAGATCTTGAGTTATAGACTGAAATGATATAAACTGGGCTAAGTCGGTTGCTTGGTTTGATTGATGTAATTGTGTGTTGATTGTGTTCTTATGCATACTGAAATGTAAAAGCTGAATTGATGATATGTTCATAAACCATACTACATTTCATTTATAGGGTAAAGGCAATAATGAATGACATATGTGCATATATAGAAGTCTTAATTCAATAAGACTTCTCACACTGCACATATGCCTACATTTACAAAATCTATTTAGCTAGCTATCCCCCCAACATATACATAACTACCTCCCAACATTTACAAAGCCAAGTGTCCTCTGAATAATTAGTTCATCCACTGTCCTCTGAATCTATTAGGTCATTAGGTCATCCACTGTCCTCTGAATCAAAGCCAAGTGTTTCCATTAGGTCATCCACTGTCCCAACTAGCTGTCCATTCTCAATTAAATTGCTAAAGCATTCTTGCACAAGCTGTTGAGGAACTTCCAAATCTGTTGGAAGTTCATTAGCTCTAATTAATGCATCCTTCTTCATGTGTGGGATCTTGTATGAATTCTCACCCTTCACCTTCATTATCTCCATCATACACCCCTGTAGACTTAAGAACACCTTGTTCAATGTCATAGGAGACAGAGATTCATATGAGTTCAACACTGCACTAACTAATTCTGAAACATTATAGCTTGCTGTCTCAGTCTGTATACTTTGTATGCACCTAAACCATCCCAAATCATTGACCTAAGTGTCAGGTGAGTTGGGTGGTTGACACACTAATGTAATGTCAAAGCCATTCTTGGTAGCTGCCTCTCTGAACTCAGGATCAGAGTCTTTGATGTGTGGCTTAGCATTGTCCTGTTGGATGAAAATCTTTTTACTCGCCCCTTCAGGCCACTTGGCCATTATGTTTGGTATAATCTGCATTATAAGGTAAGATAACTTTGTAGGTAAGAACATTAATGGCAAGACACATTTATAAATTGCAGTAATTAATGCAACAGTCATTCATTGAATGAAAGAACATTCATTTCTTGCAGTCATCTATTGAAGTTAAGATACAACCATACATAGGTGCATTACATTTGACACATAGCTCCCTAGCTTTCCATACCTTTTGAATCAAACACTCCTTGATAACCTCTTTGGTTATAGACTGAATTGGTTTCTCTTCTAATGTACCTTTAGCCCTATTCTTGCTCTTTCTTTTTGCTGGAACATGTTCAGTGAAGGGGAAGATCTCTATCTTCCCATCGAACACTACGTTGCCATTATCATCAAATAGTGGCCTGCAAACTGCACACATGAACATGACTTTGGTGATGAACTTCTTGCTCTTACACGTCCTATGTGGTTCGGCCTCCCCCGGTGTGAGGTAGAACTTGTGGGATGATTTAGAGATGTAGAACCACTTCTCATCTATGTGTATAGTGTTATTCATGCTCTTAAATTTCAGAATGTTTAGCATACGATCAAAATACAATGCATCTAATGAAAAACTTAGCCTTAAAAACTTGTTAGGAGCTGTAAGATCAGGTTTGATGGCATTGCTGTGTGCTTTGATCAGTCCTTTATTAACCCATCTCCAAACCGTGCTCTTGTTGCAATTTATACCACGAGCTAATTTTCTAATTGTTGCTCGTTTGAATAGCTCTAGACTTTGAATGAGGTCCAAGTCTATTTGCACTCTTTTAGGCCTTGGTGTGCACTTTCTTGAATGCACCTTCAATATCTCACCCATGGCGTTTTTCTGTTTTGCAGCACCCCATAACCGAGAAACAGTACGGGCGCAGCAGTTGAATCGCGTGGCTGCATCCTTCATGACTCCTCGTTTGAGCTTGCCGTCCTTCGAATTTAGAAGAAGTAGTTGTAGAATCTCTTCTTTTGTTTCTGGTTTAATATCCTTTTCTTTCCCCATTTTGTGTAAGAATTTTGATGAAGAAATGTGTAATGTTTTTTCTTAAAGTAGGTAGTGGACATATTTGTAGAACAAATTTAGTGGGAGATTCAAATTTGGATCACTTTTGTGCTATTGGCGCAATTTTTTCAATTTCAAAATTTTGAAGTGCATTTTGTCACACTCTTGTGCTTTATTTATGTTTTTAAATTTTTGTCTACCAATGAATAATGATTTCATTAATCTGTAAATTAGTTAATGTGAAAATATAATGAGTAAAATAATCTTCTAAATATATTACTGACACATTCATGTAAAATCAAAATTGTTTAAATAATGAGTATTTAATTGTTGTGTTAATTAAAAATAATCTATTAAATTATTTTAATTATAAAATCTCCAACATTTAGGAAAAAAGAATACATAAAATAAATGAAATAAAGGACAAGTACTTAAATGAGAGAAAGGGGTTAAGGAATTGCTTAAAGGAGACTAATAAAGTGAAAAGGGAGTTGCATTGGTATGCGTAGAAAAAGTATAATGAACTAATAAGGTGGGACGGAGGGAGTATTTGTTTTTCGACATACTACTTTCGTTCCGCTAAAGTAGGTTACATTTTTTTCAGCACGAATACCAATATTTCTTGTTTTTAGTGTATTGGTGTATTCTTTTATGGCACGAATTCCAATATACCTTATTTTACAAAAAAATAGAAAGTGGCATAATTTAATGGTACGTCCCAAATGGGAAATGTGACCTACTTTAACGAAACGGAGAGAGTATTATTTAAGGATAATTGAAAAGTAGTATAAAAATAGTGATAAAAATATATACTCCCTCCGTCCACCAAGTTTCTTCCCACATTTCTTTTTTAGTCTGTCCACTAAGTTTTATTCTACTTTCTTTCAATTTTTGGCAACCCTTTACTCGACTCACAACTCAACACATCATCAATAATGTGGGTCTCATTCTCCACTAACTACACACTATTCAATATATATAATCATTAATGTGGGCCCTTTACTCCACTCACTACTTAATACTCCCTCCGTCCACGAAGTAGCTTCCCATATTTCCTTATCGGTCCGTCCACGAAGGAGCTTCTCACTTTACTTTCTATTTTTGGAAACCTCATACTCCACTCACTACTCAACACATCATCAATAATGTGGGTCCCATTCTCCACTAACTACACATTACTCCACTCACTACTCAACACATCATCAATTAAGTGGACCACATTCTCCACTATCTACACAACACTCAATACATTTACACACTATCTACTAAAGTCAAACAATACATTAAAACCCGTGCCCGATCAAAGTGGGAACGTACTTCGTGGACGGAGGGAGTATATTTTACACATCATCAATAAAGTGGACCTCATTCTCCACTAAGTATACAACACTCAATACACTTTACCCTTTACTAACTAAGTAAACATAATTTATTAAAATCCGTGTTGGGTCAAAGTGGGAAGATCAATGATGGACTGAGGTAGTATTATTTAAAGTTGTGTAAGTAATAAAGTTGTCTTCAAAAAAAAAATGTAACACTTAGATTGAAATAATCCAAAAAAGAAAACGTAACACATAGGGCAGGACGGAGGGAGTATTATTTATGACACAGAAACACACAAAAGAGCCACATAATCAACCTCCAAAAACTACACTTTTTGTTAAGCATATGTGGAATGTATGAAGGTATATCATGCATCTAGCATATGACACCCTCAGAATCACTTCATCACGGGGTGCTTTTAACATATACCATCAACAAAAAGTACACCTTGCACAGAAACACAATGCAAATCAAAAAATGTAGTGGAAGCTTAAAAATGAGCTCTATGGGTTTCATATAGCAGAAACCCTCAGCAAAAAACCATCACAGGGCAGAACAAGTGTAGTATACTGCACATCACAGATCACAATAGAACAAGCACAGATCACAGGGCTCTCAAGATCACAGATCAAGAACTATTGTAAAAACAGATCTCATATGATACCCTCAAAATCAGATCTTCACAGGGTTCTCAAGATCACAAATAAAGAACCATATCAGAAATCAGATCACAGGCCAGAGATTACATGCAGGAGTCAACAAGCCAAGAAATCAAAGGCCAACTACGCCATCACATAACACTGGCCAACTACGCCCTCAGCACATCACAAATCATGATCAAAGGCCAACTACGCCCAAATCAGATCACAAATCAAGAGCACAGGCCAACTACGCCCTCAGCACATCACAAATCAAGATCAAAGGCCAACTACGCCCAAATCAGATCACAAATCAAGAGCACAGGCCAACTACGCCCAAAATAGAAGCAACAAACCTCAAAATTTTTTACCTTTCTCATTACCAAACAAGAATGGAACAACCATGGGAAACCATATCCCAGCCAATTTCCTGAACCATTCCTTCTTCTCCTCCGACCAGTCGCATTTCCCAGCCATAACTTTTGGATCTAGGGTTTCATCTACCACGACATTCAATGGATGAGTTGGCTTAGATCTAGCGAGATCTAAGCCAATCTCTTCCAAGAATGGTGTTTCTTCCACCATAGTATCCGATTCACCAAAGAGATAGGAGGGTTTCTTCCATGAATCGAGATGTACATATTGGGTAGAGGTAGCGGGAGTGAACTCAGATGAAGGTTCGTAGGGCAAAACATGGGGTGTCGATTGAGAATCACCCATCGCGAAGGTTGGAGAAGAGAGGAATGTTTCTAGGGTTAGGCTGCAAGAACGAGAGAGAGATAGAGATAAATGAGAGATGTTTCCAGAAAGTGTGTAGCGTGGAGTGTGTTTCAAAATGTATAGGATTAGGTTAAGTGTAGAATAATTATGGTTAAGTAATGGGCTGTTAATGTTTTAATTGGGCTGTTAATGTTTTAATTGGGCTGTTAGAGTTTTAATTGGGTTGGGTAATTTTAGTTTAGTTAAAAAAATATGTGGGCCCATTAATGGCAAATGGGTAAATAATGAAAATTATAAGGGTAAAAGGGAGAAAAAATGTGTGTCCAAAAATAGAAAGTCAAACGTAACAAGCATTGGTGGACGGACTAAAATGGCAAAACGTAATAAACATTCGTAGACGGAGGGAGTATTTTTTAATTAAATATATTGCATAATGCATAATCACCTTACACATGATAATTAATGCATGCTGCTTAAATGATTAATGCATGCATATTCATGTAATGACTATGCAAAATACATTAACTTGTAACGCATATTAATGTAATGTATATTACGTAAATGTGTCATACATAATTGCATTACACATAATGTATAATAATATAATTGTGTAATTAAGAAGTGTATGCATTATTTATTGTATGAATATGCACTATAAACTTTTTTATTAATTTTTTTATACGAAATATATTGCAGAGTATATACATACATGTTGCATCATTTCATATACATTAATAGTTTAGTGCATAATTTAATTATAATACAATATATTACGAATCAGTCCATTAGCATTTTAAATTTCTAACTGTGGGTTACATCATGCATACGCATAATGCATATTACATAAATATGTAATGCATAATTGCATCACACGCATAATAATATAAATTTGTGATTAACATTAAACCTTAAATTATAAACTGTTAATCCTAAAACATGATTTGATTTAGGGTTTAGTTTAAGCAGTAGTGTGCATTATTTTTGTAAGAAATATGCATTATAAATTGTAAGAATATGCATTATATTGTATGAATACACACTATAAATTCTTTTGAGAGTTTTTTATAAAATAATTTATGCATGATTTATAAATATATTATACTTGGACAATGATGCATTAAAACTAAACTATTAATGCATATGAAATGATGTATTGTCAAATATTAATACCTGCGCACCGTATGTTAAACTGAAAATAATACATCAATTTTTTGAATCAATGTTTTATCAATTAATAAAAGTGCAATGCATAATTCACATATACTACTATGCATTATACAAATAATCCAAATGCATAACTTATGACTTATGTGGCTTGATTTTTTTATCACACATGCATATTTGCACTACATACATACACGCAAATTTACAGTACTTCATATTATTTAGATTTATAGGCAATACTTTAATATTTTAACTATATTTGGGAGGATATGATATATTTAAGGAAAGACGTAATTTTAGAATAGTGATAATAAGGTAAGTTTGTTTCTCTTTTTTACCCTTCTAACAATTGTAAATGAATAATAATATATATGTTTATTAAATTATGCATCTAATCCAACCATTAAATTCTTTAAGATCAATTACTCATAATTATTCTTATTTCTCATCTTAGACATCATTCTCATGAGAACCACCCCATATATATATATCCAATTTATTAACCTATCATAATTTTTGTTTATTAAATTCATTTTTATATATTATATATTTAATTAAAACTCTTTTTGAGATATTTAATTTAAGATATATATTGTATAAATATTTTCATGATGAAATAAAATAATTTTAGAGAAAAAAAGATGTTACAGGATAGAGAAAAAAAAATAGTTATTTGATTTAAACAAAAAAAAACTACCACTCCGTCCTTTCTAAAGAGAGACATTTCTTTTCAACACGCAAATTAAGAAGTCTTTGTTTAAGCAATAAAGCGTTGTAGAAATCTAAAGGAAAAAAATAAGGGTGTAATTAGTGTTTACTAATTGCACCCTTATTACAATTTAACACTCCTTATTATTTCCATTTTGGGAAATACCTCTCTTTGTAGATGACATCCCAAAATAGAATACGTCTCTCTTTAGAGAGAATGGAGTGGTAGTTAATTTAGGCCATGTTCGGTTGATTGATACTTACAGTACCAAGACTTAATCTTGGTTTTACATCCAAGATAAAACTTATCTTTGGGATAAGGCCAAGACTAAAAATATGGGTATTAGCTATCCTAGATAGCTTTTAAAGTAAATCTTGAATTTAATCTTGCAAACCAAACATAAGATAATTATTGTCTAGGATCTAATCCTAGCAACCGAACACCCCCTTAATATATTAAGTTTGTTAAAAAAGTGAAAATGAACGGTTTCTCTATGTATTTTGTTTTTATATATAGATAGATAAACAAACGGGTACCCAGTATCAAAAAAGTGTACTTTTATGATTTCAGGTGATCGGTACCGGACCACTTGATTGACATCCCTATTCTCAACAATACTTATAGAACCGTTGCTATCGGTGAAACTAATTTTGCATAGTCTACTGCTGCAAGGCAAACTTAAGAATCATAATAATAGTCATTAAGTTTTTATGCCACAAGCTCCTTAGCAATGTTAACCACAACGGTACATTAATGTTTGAAATTTTTCTTCAGCCATAGTTAATAAAAAAATTTATACTCTGCTTGAATCATGGTCTGGTAACCAGCTGCAACTTATTTGCATTATTTTGCAGACTGAAGATGTCTATATTCAAGTTACATCAAATTAAAAATCAAGGACATATCTGCTCATTGTGCTATATTTGCCCAGATTATAACACTCAAAATAGAAATAGTATAATTGTTGATTTTCCGTTAATAAAACAGAAGATCAAGTAAATCCCTTCTGCTCCACACTCCACAGTCTGAGATTGCTCGAGAGAAGAGCTTTTGCTCCAGGAATAAATAGCAGCAGTTACATTATTCGATATCTTATTTCAACAGATGCAGGTCGTTTGTGAATACCCATCTCAAATAGACATAACGTAACGTATGCGGGTTACAACTTAATATTGGTGTTGTCTCTCCAAGTTTGCTCTAGAATCTGTGCCTCCATGAAGTGGCCCAAGTGCGCCTTCGCCATTACCAGAGCATGTTGATCTCATTGATCGGCGAGAAGGAAAACATTATTATCGACATCTCCACGTCCTACATGCATTCATACTGCAAATTATCGACATCTCCACGTCTTTACCACATAAGAGGAGGTAATCATCAGCGGCATATAATTGGGAACGGGGATGACGAAAACATGGGTGGTCCGGATGTTTATATTGGTGACGATGATGCCGGGGTGGGGGTGGATAGCAGATGATGGAAGATCTGTTGGACATGCTTGACATGATAATTACGGTAAGATCGTTGACGTAGACTTTTCCAAATGGACAACTCTCTGAAAAATTGAGAATTGTGTCGTTGGAAAGGTGATCCAAAATGCGTTTTGTGGAGATGGAGTGGTAGACGGCGAGAGATGAAGAGCAGGGATGACGGTGGAGACAGAGAGGGGAAGGGAAAGAGCTAAATGGAAGAGGATGAAGACGAGGAAGAACTATGCGCGGCGGTGGTGGAAGGAAAGGTAGGGGTTTGATGGATGCCAGAAATGAGGTCGTTTTTATCATAGATTTTGGGTTTACAGTATATCAAAGAATTAACATATTTCAAATATTTTTTTGGGGCCTTGGGGTGGGGTTGTCGATGATGGCAAAGAAGTGAGAAGATCAAATATTTTATATTCATCTCAAGTATTTAATATATCATATTTACATATTTTATTTATTATTAAAAAAAAACATATTCACAAATAATTAACAACAATTTTTTACTTAATAAAAGATTAAAAAAATATATTAAAAGAACTTAACAATAAATCAATTTCGATTAATAATAATTCACTTATAAAAAGAATTAAAAAAGTTTAACAATATCATTTTCTGTTAATAATAATTTATTTATACATGTTAAAAAAATTTGGAGTTTAACAATAATAATTATAGCAATTTTTGTTAAAAATATTTATTTTATTCATATTAAAAAAATTATATAAAACTGTACTCTGTGCATCACACGATTTAGATACAAATGGCACGGAGAGAGTAATTAGTAATACACTAATTACTGCTCATGTGTGATTCAATTCAATATCTAGGCATGCAAGAAAAAGCGTGAGAGTTATTATTAAAGTCAAAATGTTACTATTACTTCTTTTTTTTTATAGGATTAGATTCAATATTTCATTTGTTGTGTCCTATACTTTGAAATTTCCAATCCATAGACGGATATATCTATAAGATATACACCTAACACAAAATTATTATTTATAATTAAAATGTATTAAAAATAAAATTTTATTATAATATAATAAATCATAAATAATATTTATTTGAAAAAATTAAAATTTTAAAAAACTATACATCATGTTAAAATTAAAATAATAAAAAATAATTATATGTTATATTTGAATGGAATGAACTCGTAGCATTAAGCACAAAATTAATCTAAAGTATAAAAATTAAAATTATATATATTAAAATTTATTTGTGGACATAAATTATATGTAGAAAAAAAAGTGAAACATGGAATTTCATTAACTTTTTGATAAATTTTTCAATAAAGCAATGACAAATATAGGCATCCACTCTTATACTAAAAATAAGGAAAGTGATAGAGGAAAGTTACATAAAATTTGCTTGCATAAGTATTGCACCCAAATTAAATGTGGTGAATGGAATGATATATTGATGATCATACAAATTCTCTGCAGAAACATAAATAGATATCGAGAGGATGATGATGATGATGATATTTACATGAGTTGTAGATCTGAATGTGAGGATAGGTAATAAGATATGAAGATATCAGGAAGAGGAGGACCTCCCAGCAAAGTAGGCCAAGGGTCCAAGTAATGCAGCATTGATGTAGGTAGTTGGCTCGGAGTGACTATAATCGGTTCTGTCATCGGCGAAGAAATCACTCTGGTCGGGCCCACCGACTACTGCCCCCACGTGCGTATTAGGGTTGGGGTCGGAGGTGTAGAAATAGGGGTGAAAGGCGGCGGAGCAGCCCCCGAAGTTCCGGGGGTGAAGGGAGACGGAGGGGAGAGAGGAAGCTCGGTGGTGAATCCTCTTAGGATAGTTGGGGCCGTAGCCCACCATGTAGGACATCTTCATGGGATTGTCTCCTAGGATGTAATCCACTTGTTTCCTTGCAAGAAGTCTCAGTGACGTGGAAGTCAACACCAGATTCCCGCAGGTGAAGCTGTGCTTGGCGCTGGCCATGTACTTGGAGTAGGTGCTCACCAACGCCGTTATCGCCGTCACGTACTGCAGATTGCTGGACCCCATCTTGTACATCAGCCCTCCTGCTGTGTAATGTGTGGTGGACGATGGCGAATTTGGCACTATTTTGCACATGAAATCCTCTGCCCTCCTTCTGTATGACTCAAAGTTTGCATCTTTGTTCACTAAGCTTCTCTGCGCACACATACATATATATATAATCATTTTATATATAGATATAGATATAGATATAGATATAGCATTAATTAATACCCTTGCTAGGAGGACATGAGCGCCGGCGTACTTATTGTCCCAACTGAAAATGTCGGGACTGTCGCCTCCCCCTAACGACCTTATCATATTCAGGTAATAAATCTGGTTAGTTGCTCTGAACAGCCACGCAGCTCCCCACAACAACTCATCCTACAACAACATTAACTCATTCATTAACTAAGGAATTGAATTCAATAAACTAAATGAAAGAATACCCACCGAGTATCCGGAGTAGGAGCAATAGAAAGGGCAAACACTAGAGCCAAGGGAGTCGCTATAGGAGCCCCTATGCTCCATCGCAAACTGCATCACTTTCTTAGCCGTCCCCAGCAGCAGCCTCGAGTAGCTGCGATCCACTTTCTTGAACACAATAGAAGCTGCGGCCAGCGCCGCCGCCGTCTCCCCGGCCACATCGGACCCCGGGTTCTGTCCCGACACGTAGTAGACTGTCCTGACGGTATCCATGTCCTCGGGCCTCTCCCAACACTTGTGGTCGGCGTTGGGGTCGCCCACGCCCACGTAGAGGCGGCCGGGGGTGGACCGGGCGCACTTGAGGAGGTAATCGGTGGCCCACCGGATGGCTTCTCGGGTCTCCCCCAGCTGCGGGCCCAGCTTCTTCCCGTACTCCATGGCGTTCCACGACAGCATCGTCGTGCTGAACGCCATCGGGAAGTTGAACTTCACGTTGTCCCCGGCGTCGTAGTAGCCACCACTTAAGTCCACCTGCATATATGTCAAACCACTTCTTGTATTAATTTAATTATTTTCCTCACGCATGCAAAATTCATTAATTAATTAATTAAAGTGCAGTAGTACTTACGCCGGCTAGCCTGCCGTCCCACATTCCGGAATCAGACCTCCAACGGACTTTCTGGGACGACGGGAGGCGGCCGGATCTCTGGCCTTGGAAGAATAGGATGGATTTGGAGAGGGCTTCTCTGTAATTTGGTTTGGCACTGACATAGGCAACATTGACATGAAAGAAGAAGAGGAGGAAGAGGAGGAGTAGGAAATGGGAAAGAGCCATTGTAGTTGAAGAGATAAGGAAGAGGCTGATGATGATCAGTATCTCTTCAAACTACAAAAGGCTTTAATTTTAATTCCTTTGTGTGTAATGTATCTCAGTAGCTATGGTTTAATAAGGTACGTGCATGGGTTTATATACACCAGTGAATTGCCTTGCCTTGCCTTCCTTTCCCTTTCTTTCTTAATATTATATATTATATTATATTGGTTTTTAATTAATTACTTCTTATCCTGTAATTTTTACTCGTATTGCAATGCAAGCACTGGATTTCTTAATTCTTCTATCAAATGTAATGGAGTAATGAATTGAACATGACTTTAAAAAGCACCTTAATTAGTTGAGAATTGAAATGATTAATATTTGGTGAGGTGGCATTCGTATTAGCGCCGGAATTCAAATGCAACAACGCAAATTCAGGCTTTAATTTAAATTAAATTTGCATCCCCTGGGCTCTAATTGCTAGCTTCTTTACCATTTCTTTGACTGCACTGCACACCATATATAATTTTAAATGCTTTCGTCTTCAGTCTCACGCTCCCTATAAATCTCATATCCAAATTTTAAATTTTGTTACAAAAACATAATTAACATTTATTTAAAAAATTAAATTAATCTTTACAAATGATATTAGATATTTAAATAGAATCAAATATTAAAGTTTCCTGTATTGGGATACTAAATTCATTTTGCATATATATATATACGCAAACAGAGTAATTACATGGGGACATGCAACAGAAATTGGGTACCCACTATCAAGAATTAAGAGAAAGATTAGCAATAATTATGGGGATGAGATGTACCCATTTTATTTATTTTATTTTATTATATTTGGAAAGGGGGTGAATTAATTGAAATGATGGTACAAAGATCACTCCATACAAACATGTCCTTATTGAAGCGTCGTCACTAACCAATAAAAGTTAATAGATGAACAATAATAAAGAAAAAAAGAAGAAGAAAAGGATTAGTAGTAGTAATTAGTGATGATATAATGGTGGTGGTCGGGCGTGATTGGGTGCACACCACCACCCATAAATTAATTAATTAGATTAATTAGAAACAAAAAAACAGAAAACCCGCCAAAATAACGGCCTCGCCTGGGATTGCGCCTTTCACTTTTTCTTTGATTATTGTTCTGATTAAACAAGTTGTGTAGTCGTGTAGATGAACATGATATTCATATTTAACCATCACCTACTCTCACTCACTCTATCACACAAGAAATAAAACAAAATTTTATTGTTGTATAGTTTGTGTAATTAGGTTGGTAGGTAGGTAGGTAGGTGGTGGTACTCGAAATTTGAAATTTTTGGAAAAGGGAGAATTTGAAAATTTGATGGGAGTACATCAACAATTCAACATGCATGCATGCTTCTCGGGATTATGGTATGATATGATATGGAAGAGTATTAACATGCATCCATCTTTTCAGCATATTACACAATTCTTTCAAACTAAGACTTTGATTGCCCTTTATTTTGAAATACTCGCCGCTACCTCCTTTTCTACCCCAAAAGTTGCTGCTACTATTCAATTACTAATATTTAAGCATTCACTCACAATTAATAATAATGTTTTGTGTAGTTTGAAAAGGGCGCCAAAGTGCACCTCCCTTCCTTCATTTACACGCTTACATACATATATAAATTAATATATATAGTTGAAGCAACAATTGAATTAAATTGAAGATGGGTGCGTGCAGATGAATATTAATGAAAAATAATCGCAGATAGCATGTATGTTGGCTTTTTAGGATAGCTTGATTACTTCAAAAGTAACCACTATACATTAAGTCGATTTTTTTTTGTTTTTGTACGCATAAACTAGACTATATATATGAAGTCAACAATATTAATTTGTCGTTATAATTATACAATGTATTGGGACATTTCAGCTTTATTTATGCGTATGTGCATGCATGTATACTATATATATGTAGTGGATCGAATAGTAGTATATAATTAAATAAGCGATGGAAATGAGAAGTAATTATTGGGTAGAGTGAGTTAATTTGGTTTCTACCAAAAACTAGTTATATATATATACACACGCACACGAATGGTATCCCAATTAATTAAGTGCAAGCTAAGTGTGGTCATACTTATAAAACATATATATGGATTAATACCTAGATGAGTTAGCTAGCTAGCTAATTAATAAGAACAAAAAATTATATATTATTTTCTACACTTATTTTTTTTTTATAATTAATTTGGACAGGCATTAATTAAGTAGTATGTATAGGAAGAAGATCAAAGAATGAGTGTGACAAATATTATTATTTTGTGAAAATGAGCATTTGACTATAGCTATAGCTACCCTAGATACATTACTACTTGCTATACTATTCATATTCCTATTCCTATGTGTGCGTGTGTGTACTCAAATCCATTGCCTGCAGTTGCAAATTAAATGTACATGCCCAATTAATTACTAGGGTAGGATTGGTCAAAAGAATGCATGTATTCTTCTTCGATCTACATTAATTTGTATATAAATATTAAAAAGAAGGGAGAGAGATAGCTTAGTAAATCTTGAAGCCATGGACTGCGGCTGCGGGATTAATTCAGTGATTCATAAATCATAACCCAACTATATCTATATAATTACTTCCAATTCACTAAAAGAGATCCAACACAATTATAAACTAAACAAAAATGACGTACGTCTAATTTTTCATGCAAGTTTTTTTTTTTTTTAAATAATATATTTTGTCGTCCTTTTTCATATTTGAAAAAAGGAAACGTCTATTTTTTGGTAAAGGGCATCTTACAAATGTCTTTTTCCTAGCTAGCTTCAATCCAAAATGGGATGAATCTATATATGCTTTATTAATATCGATCATAAATTAATGAAAGCAAATGAGACAAATATAAAGTTAGTTATATGATGGATGGATGATTAATAAAAAGAAAGTTAAATGAGCAAATCGGAGCAGGCCCAAATAAGAAACAGCATTGCTGATGGCATGAGCAGTTGAGGTATGATGTACTTTGTGTTTTTTGTGCCGACACTAAATAAGTAAACTATAACTAATTAAGTTGGCCCATTAAATCAAATCCAAATTCTTGTTCATTTCCCCAAATGCAAATCCAAATGAGAATTGAATGATTAGTGGAGCCGGACCCCATAATATCTATCATATACAGTTTCATAATATACTACTTACTTGCCTAATACATACTGATGCTATTTCCTATTTGTTTTGAATCGCCGACACACACTCACATATATATCCTTGTCTGTCTATTTACAAAACCAGCTAATGATGATGTTGTACTTGTACGTATGATCCATCCACTTTCTAATTAACTTCGACCTAATTCATCTGTGTAATTAATCGTGTCGTCTCCAATAAACCCTCTTTATAGATTACCATTTGATCGATATATGTACATATGCTTTTCTTTGGATAATAGCTAGAATTAAATTTTGATCGATGCCAAAAATATATATGAACTAGCTAATTAATCTCAGTCGTTGATTATTGAAAGCGATTCACACTTGTCATTTATAGTAAAATATATATGATTGGTGACGATTGGATTGGATTGAATGATGATGAAATGTATCAACTTAATTTTAAATTTTTTATGATATACGAGATCTAAAGGTAGACAGACTCAAGAAAGTAAATTAAGAGCACACAGTACATAATACTATGCATAAGCATTAGTAACAAACAAAATATAATGGGAGCCAGCTCACCTGCTGCAACCCACTTCCTTTATTTTACTACTATCATATCATATGAATATATATTTAGATAAACAGATAGATGAATTAACCCAATATATAATGAGAAATGATTACTTAATTCCCAAGCATTATACATACACATATATTGATTTCCTGAAAACAGAAAGTGAATGAACAAATATAAAAGGGAAGGCTAGCTTGACTAACAAAATTATGAGAGTATGCATGCAAGTGATCCACATGCTATACAAAAACTATACCAACTCAAATAATCTAACTCACATTTATTATTTATAGTCAAGTCAGTCCCCTTCAATGGGATAAGTTGCCCGTTTCTATGAATAAAAAGAATTATCAACAGATTGATTTCATTCAATCCCCTCACCAAAAAAAAAAAAATTCTACTATACTACAAACTCTCTTACCTGCTATGGAACAACAAAACCTCACCATTTAGAGGAAATACGCATCAAGCACTGAAAATTTTAACCCCTCAACCTGCAGCACACAATGACATGAAATCAAATTACCTTCAACAGTCAACACAAATATAAAGACAACGCAGGCATCATTCTCTGTATGTAGATGTTAAAGCAAGTCCAGTAAAGGTGGCTGCTCGGTTCTAGATTTTGTTTGGCCACTTTGTCCTTGACTTCCTCTTCCTCGTCCTCTACCTCTACCGACAGCAGTGGCTGGAGGTGGAGCAAGCCTTATTCCAATATGTTCACTCTTGTTGGAAGCAAATATTGAATCCAAATTTGCTGCCTTCTGATTGGAAGAACCGATACTTGATGAAACACCGTGATTTTGCTTCAGCTGACCAAGAGAGTATTGTGAACTGAGTCCACCATTAATGCTACTTCCAGCACTTGCTGATGAACTCATTCCTTGACTCTGGGTAAATGCCCAAGACGAAGGTTGAGAGTTCAAACCATTGGCAGGTATTGAGATATTGTTTAACCCATATTTGTCAACTGATGGTGCTGCGGACCCATTGTTGATGGAGCCGGAAACATTTGTAGTGCCAATGCCACTAGGTCGCGGTGGCCAGTTAGCAAAAGGGTCTATCTCCTCTAAACTTGAATCTGGCGCACTTTTGTTTCCGTTTAGCATGTCTAAGCCACCAAATTGAGCTGCACCGCTTGATGAATTTTTAGGAGGCCATTCAACATCAACTGGAGGACATAAGGAAGGCTGTTGCTGAGTGGAGGGAGCAGATGATGCCAAGGTTTTACTTTGAGCATGCTGATTTGGTACTGCAGGCTGTGTTGTTGACGTTGCAGTTGATGACTGTGGGGTATTTGCAGCTCCCCTATTAGGTATCCAGTCTTCATCCCATGCTGAACTGCGTCTTGTATTTGAAGGTGCAGTGGAGACAGTTTTATTCAATTGTCCTGATCCAATCCCTTCAGATGCAGGTGATGGTTTCACTTCTGGCAATACAGACTGTGTTAAGGTAACTCCTCGTTTTTCTTCTATTTTCCTGCAAAGAGGCAAGAAATTATACCCATTCGCATCATGCATTGAAACATTATGCAAGTTTGACTCACCATGCAATATCGGGATTTTATGAAACTAGAGTCAGAGATAAGAGAACTTCGATGTGTAGAAGATGCTAAGCATACTTGCATAAAAGGTGGCAATCATACCTTAATACATCCTTGACAAAAAGCATATACTTAGCAAACTGCTGTACATTCAGTTGTTGGGTAGTGAGAAGAGGTATTAGTAGTGGAAGAACATACACAGCTGCAAATTCAACTCCATACTGGTACAAAGGAATAAATAAAGCCAAGGTGAGATTAAAGCAAATTGATAATGTCTACTACTACCACCAAGAAGGCAAAAATAACAGACCTGCTTTAAACATGAGTTGGCAATCCCAAGGGTGCACATAAGTGTTGGAGCAGAATGATCAACAGCCGTACATCGTTGGATAGTTTGCAAGATTTCTAAAGCAGCATCCTTATCTAGTATATGAACCATGTCACTTAAACATAAGAGGGCATTCACCCTCACCTGCCATTTGAAGAAATAAGTTATTGAACAATCGAATGTGTCTAATTAGTTGAGTAAATTAAATTAAATCTCTTGTCCTGTCCTATAGTTACCAAGATTGAATAAAATATGTATTATTTTTTGTGAGAAGTAAAAAAGGGAAAATGTCAAATATTTGTTCAACTAGCAGAAGATGATATTATATGCATGCTAGTATGCTACTTGTAATATGAAAATTCACTAACGTAACCTACCGCCGCAACAGTTGTTTTGAGGGCCAAACCATGAACACGAGGCAGAATAGCTCCCTTCACCAGCTGCAAGATAGAAAAACCAATAAAGACATAAGAAATATCAACGATTTTATTGCAGAAATCAATTGCAATGAAGAGAATAAGATATTGTCGCAAAAATTCAATTATTTGTCAGCTAAAATAATTTCCCAGTCATCTGGTAAGAGCGCACAAATATCTAGATGAAATAACAGATTCTAACATAAATCATTTTAGCATTGTATATATGTCCATGAAAAGGAACCAGCAGCGATTGGCATGAACAAATGAGAATTTAAGAGAGCACAACAATCAAATATGGTGATTAGGCAATCTTCAGAAATTATAGTGTTCAGGGTCAGCCAATGTAATTTAACAAGTTTACTAACTTTCCACTTCAGTGGATAAATTGAAATAAGCAATTACCTGAACATCCAGTTGTTTTGCAAGCTGAACAGTCTTCTTGAGGACTTCCTCTTGCAAGCGAGCATCCGTATCATCGTAAGCTCGAACGAGCATTGGAAGAACATGAGAAACAAGGTGCTCCTGACTAGCCTGCCAGGTGTAAAACAGATCCAAGTAATACATACGTAATATGTGCAGTATGAATTGATTCAATCATCAGCTCTCAAGTCATCAATACTCTACAAATTATCAGTAATAATCTGGACTAATACTTTTCAGTTTCTTCCCTGAATAAATATTGCCCAATCTTCCTTGATTAATGTATCCAGTTTTTATTTCAAAGTTAAATTACTTTAAAAGCTAAAATATTTTGTTTGGAAATATAGTTTCAAAAGGCGTTGGTGAGGCGCACCTCGGGATGCCTCGGACAAAAAATGCCCTCGAGGCAGCGCCTCACATGGTTTGTTGAGGCTTGCTCCTCGAGTCATGCGAGGCGGTCGAGGCAGACGCCTCACAAGTTGTTGCAAATACAGTTTTTTTACCAGACTGAAAAATTGTCGTGTTTTGTTTTATTTTATTCAACTATTGATGGGCTATGTTTTATTTCATTCAATTATTTGATGAGCTTTGTCCCAAAGGTAATTAATTGTCGGGCATAATTAACTACTGCAGCGTGCAATAAAATTGCTCCCCTCCGGTTTGCCTCAAGGCTTACACCTCGCATCTCAATAAGTCAATAGAAAAACGCCTCGAGGCGAAAAATGTTTTTAAAAACCTTGCTTGTAAGTAGTTTTTCCATAACTTGTCAACTGTGCATTTCATTGGTCATCACCCACAGAGTAACAGCAAAAGTGTATCATAAACTTTCACTAGAGTAGATCTTCCACCCCCTCCCTAATTTTTCAGATCCTACTACCATTAGTCCATCACTGCCTTTACCGTTAATAGTGCCATCAGTTAATCACTGATTTTATTGTTAATACTGGTCTCTAGTAAAATCTTCAGAAGAAAATTATAAATGATTGCTCTTTCAACCATATTTCTATTACTGTTATACTTTAGCAAAACTACCACAATTTGTGGGGGTGGGGGAGGACCAGTAGGACAGGTAAAGTAACAAGAATTAGTCATTCTTTTGGTAACGTAAGAGCGTAAGTAGAGCTTCAAGCAATCAACGTGTAGAAACTAAATGTACATATGCACTAAAAGATTCTATGGAAAAGCAAAAGAGATGCCATAACAGCGCAAAAATGGCAATTTACTAGATACTTGCATACCTTGTTAATAATAAGGTCAGCATGCTTGACAAGCAACAACAATGTCTCACCAGCAGCTGCACTTAAGACAGGTACAAGAGCCGGTAGAGTTGCTTGCTCAAAATCATTTTTGTCCTGCAAATACAGTAAAATTTTATGCGTGTGCCAATAGTCTGAAGTCTGACGATAGAAAAGGGCAATTATAATGACAATTCAAGTGTAGATAGATGCAGTGAGCTGTAACTTATAGCAAGCATATCACAAAAACTAATCTTCTTCCTCTTGCCCCTCAGTTATCTACAACAAATCACTTATCACTTCAAAACATTGATCTATCATTAACTGCATAGATACAGCCACCTGATCATATTGGTTTCATAAAAGTCTATGAGAAAATAATTGATATAGTTCCAATACAATTTGGCCAATTACATATGGCTAAGCATTTGAAGTGGCAAATCATCACGTATGGCATGCAAAGACAAAATTTTAAAATAGAACTAATTAAGCCAAAAGCTTCAGAATCAAATGATGAATAAAGTACCTGTGACTCTGCTATCGTGAGAACCATAGGCAGAATCATAGGTTGCATCACCATATTTCGAAGTTCTGCACAAAGTGGGGGGAGAACCTGCAGGCAGAATGTAATCCATGGATCAGATTTTGAACTTCTCCAAAGGGAAGCATATTGATAAATCTAACTTAGTAGACCCTCTTACCAGTTATATCAAACTTAAGGAAGAGCTTGCTTATGACATCATGAATTCATGATTATGACTGATTATAAGGCATTAGGCATATAATTAAGACAAAGCATAAAGCATTGCATGCAGTCAACAAGCAGTTTTGTAAGAAGTAATTTTCCTTATTCACTTTTCTCATTTACAATAATTCAGTTGCATTACTAGACCTGAATCAAAATCAGATAATAGCAATCGTTCCAAATTGTGTATAACACGGAAATAAAATTGCTCAAACCTTGTATCGTAAAACACGGGCGTCGAAGTCTTTCCACATATCGGATAAAGCTTTAAGAAATTCAGTTTTTTGCATGTTATCTCTCTCCTGAAAGTAGTCAGAGACGAGGAAAGTTTATATTTGAAATCTTGTATCACGTGACCTTTCATAGAAAGTCAAAGCTGAGTTAAATGATAGATTACATACAAGTAAGTGGTCTAGAAAGCGAAGAGCACGCAACCTAGTATCATCCCGGAAAAAAGGTGAACCTGCAAATGAGGAGAGGGACATCTGGTAAAACAAATAATACTGCAATATTTAAACCAGCAAGTTATCATTCATTAATAATTTCAATACTATGCTAAACAACAAAGACTGATGGATCAAGAAAAATGATACTGCAAACAAGATAAGGGAAGAGCGGAAACCAAAAGGTGGAGTGAATCCTAACCTGTGAAATCCACTGCTGTTGGCCTTGAGGCCTCATTTGCCGCGAGCATTCTCTGCAAATCTGGAACTAGCTCCCTCGGAATTTTGGAAAATGCCTCATTTGTTAGGTATGTTAAACTATTATTATACTGCAAGGAAACCAGCAAACATATTTTATCTTCTAATCAAGCACAATTGCCAAAGGCATAAGCTTAGAAATTAGATTAAACGAATTGAAATTACCATCTTCACATTGTTGTTACAATCAAATAAGGGCTTCTGAGCTATCAAGTGGTAGGCAAGGCATGCAAAACTGAAAATATCAGCAGCGGACCCAACCGAAGATGTTTTACTCCGTACCAGTTCAGGAGCAGTGTAGTTTATTGATGGCTGCAATGGCATGATAGAATCTTCTACATCGTATTCCTATTATCAAAGAAATTTAAAAATCCAATCACTTCAGGTGCCCTCAAAACAAAAACAAACCAACAAGTAGTAGAGCATTATTAATTGCAATACATAAATATTGACAATTGCAACACAGATAGCACTCTCAGGCTCAGCAGACACGATGACTCTTTTTGTGAGCTACAGTACGACTAATGGTCACCTAGTCATTCTATATAACACTAACCTATTCTATCTTAGGTCAATATATTCGGTCATTGCCCTATGGGAAAATAGTTATTTGGTTTATTCTTTTATGAGACAAGAAGAACGAGTTGCAAGAGTGGTGGCATGCAAAGTTGCAGCCTAACTAAAAGCATACATAAATATATACTTGTGCGTGTAGAGAGAGAGAGAGAGAATATGCATAGCTCAACAGCATATAAAAAGTGTTGAAGCACAAAGTAAATAATATGCATATTTACCACAAGTTAAACAAATTGATGACTCACAGCATAATGGAATGCTTGAATGCCGGCAGAATCATTGGAAGACTGATCAATTGAAATGGCAAAACCAAAACCACCAAGCTTCCATGCTCCATTAGAAGTAATAAGGATAGTCTGCCACAGAGACAATGCACATCAGTTCAGTCCTAGTCTCATAGACACAGGCACCAATGCCCAAGATAACAGACAACGAAGTAAACATAGATAACTAGAATTCTCAATCAATGTATCATGGTAAATTTGCTACAAAGTGCTTTATACACATGACATGTCAAACATGTTTCCATCATAATCTATTTAATTGGAAGCAAGCATGAATAGATGAATGTCATTCCATTAGAACATATATTGAAGTATAATCAACAACGGGACCTGGCTAAGTATGGAGAAAGAGACAGAGAAGACACAGAAATGATTGTTACGTGTTGAAGATGTTATAGAACAACACCAAATTCATTTTCTTATATAGCACCAAAAAAGTGAACTGTATAACAAAGAGAAAATCTATAGTATACATTCTACAAGTGCCTCTATAAGCAAATTGATGATCATTACTTCTTCTCTTCCTACCACCCCCTCCAATAAAAAAAGGGTTTCCTTACGTTGGAAAGAACGGATCAGGAGTGGTGTAATTTGAAGACAAGAAAAGAAAACGGCGTTTTCGGAATAATTAAAAAAAATAAATTGAACACAAAACACAATAAATTGAAGGTGTTTAGATTATATTGAAGAAAATATATAACTACCTCAGGAGATATAGCTCTATGGATAAGCCGTGCATTATTGTGAAGAAAATCCAATGTCTCCGCAATCTGGAGCAGACCATGCTTAATCTCCAATATTCCCATTTCCTGCAGCAGATATGCTCTGTCATTCCGAAGACTTTATGCACACAGTTCCTGAATTGCAATTATATTTTTACCACCAACTCTGATTTGCGATTAAACATTAAGATACTATGAAGCTGATGTGGCCAAGATTACTAAGATTTAGATAAGTTATTCAATCCTTTCTTCACATTCAGCATCATTATATTGCATCTTCTCAGTAAAGTTAGCGAACTAGCATAAAGTCATGAACACCAAAGCAAAACTCATTCCTTATATAATAGCGTACATTTTCCAGCTCCTAATAATACAAATTCAACAAAAACCAATCTTCAACTTCAACAAACCCAAATTGCAATTGAAGCGCTTACCATTCCCTTGAGCTCCTTGGGAACCTTGTCGATGTTCTCCACATTGCCGAGCGCATTAGCTGCCGACGCAAACAGAGGCTCCGTGACCATCGCCATTGTAGTCTTACTCTCATCGAGAGCCTGGACCACGTGCACGACCCCAGGGTGCCTCAGCCTCACGAGGCGCGCCGCATCGGCCCGAATCACATCGAGAAACGAATCCTCGGCGGCCTTGGATAGGCCGGCCCGCTGGCGAGCTTCGGACAGCGCCTTCTTGTCCAGCACCCAAAGGCAGACGGTAGGGTAGACGGCCGGCGCGTTGCGGTCGCGTGACTTGGCGGAGTACAATTTCCAGGCGAGGCCGGGGCCGGCCGATCCGATCTGATCGAGGAGGTCATAGTCCTGCATCGGCCTGGGCAGGCCGGTCACTTCCTGCACTGTGGTTTGCACGGTTTTCTCGATGACGGCCGACGCCTTGGCGAAGGCCTGGGTTAAGGTTTTCATATTGAGGGACATGGGTGGAATTGGGGTAGGTTTAGGAGGATAATTGGGGGATGGGAATTGGCGGTGGGGGAGAGAAGGATTGGAATTTTCAGGTGATCGGAGTTCAGATCTCACCCTCTCTCTTTCTCTTTCTTTCTCTCTGTCTCTCTCTCGCTCTGGCTGTTGAGGGAAGACTTGCGTATTGAAATTTCTGGCTGGCTTCAGAAAATTAATTAATTAAATTGAATGTAATGCCACGTGGTAATTTCGTGGGGTTATAAATAATAGCGGGTAGGGCTGGGCTTATATTTGTATTGGGCGGGCTTAAAATTCCCAGCCCTTTTAACTTAGAAACCCAATAGGCTATAAATAGTTGAATTGAGCCCACTGATTAGTGATTCATTCCCATAGCAATAATTCACACAAAGCAAGTGTAATAATCTTATAATCCCATTCCCATTTCCCACCATCCATCCATCCATCCATTGAGATGCGGCGGCTGAGGCTCTAGTCTAGTCTTCTACCCTCTACCCCCAATGTTGACTGATCTCTACATTACATGTGATGGACTCACCCACACCGACATCATAAGTTGTATGCTACTTTTCTTCCTCCACTTAAAACACTTGCGGCTCCCACTTCTATAAACCAACAAAGATCAACGCACTATCCACATTCTAAATATAGACACTCAGAGTCAGAGCCCCTGCACATCCAATTCCACCACCATGCGCTCCCTACTACTACTACTCTCTGCTTCCTTCCTCGTACTCTCCCTCCTCTCCACCGCCACCGCCGCCGCCGCATGCCACCCTGATGACGAATCCGGCCTACTGGCTTTCAAGTCGGCCATCACCGCCGACCCCTCGGGCATGCTAACCTCATGGAAAAAGGGCACCGACTGCTGCAAATGGTTCGGCATCACCTGCCTCACGTCTAACCGTGTTACCGCCTTATATCTCTCCGGTCGACCCGGCAACCTCACCGACACCCTCTCCGGTACCATCTCCCCTTCTCTCTCTAAACTCCGCTTCTTGGACGGCCTTTACCTCCTTGACCTCGTCTACCTCTCCGGCCCCTTCCCCACCCTCGTTTTCAACCTCCCAAATCTACTTTACATTTATATCGAAAACAACCGCCTCTCCGGCCCCATTCCCGCCGATCTCGGTAAGCTAAAGCAATTAAATGCTTTAAGCCTACAAGGGAACCGATTCTCCGGGCCCATACCCAGCTCCGTAGCCAACCTCACTCAGCTTAATCAGCTCAAACTCGGCCGCAACCTCCTCTCCGGCGCCATCCCCACCGCCTTGCAGCGGCTGAGCAACCTATCGTTGCTGTATCTTGACCAAAACCAACTCTCCGGCCCCATCCCAGAGATATTCTCGGGACTCACTGATCTCAGATTCCTCAACCTCACTCACAATAAATTCACAGGAAAGATCCCTACCTCCATCTCTGGATTATCGCCGACACTAACCTTTCTCGAGCTGGGCCACAACTCCCTAACGGGCTCGATTCCGGGCTTTCTCGGAAACTTTCGGGCTCTCGACACGATGGATCTCTCCTGGAACAAACTCTCCGGGCCCGTTCCGAAAAGCTTCGCCAACCTCACGAAGATCTTCAATCTCGACCTCTCCCACAACAATTTGGTCGATCCGTTCCCAGTAATGGACGTGAAGGGAATCGAATCCTTGGATTTATCTTACAACAGCTTCCACTTGGGGTCAATTCCGAAATGGGTGACGTCATCTCCGATCATCTACTCTCTGAGGCTGGCCAAGTGCGGGCTGAAGTTGAAGCTGGACGATTTCAAGCCCGCGGAGAGTTATTTCTACGACTACATCGATTTGTCGGAGAACGAGATTACGGGAAGCCCGGCTAAGCTGCTGAACGGAACGGAGCATGTGGTGGGATTCTGGGCGTCCGGTAATAATTTGAAGTTCGATTTAGGGAGCTTGAGGTTTGCGAAGACGTTGAAGTATTTGGATCTGTCGAGGAATTTGATGTTCGGGAAGGTGCCGAAGGCTGTCTCTGGGGTGTCGGAGTTGAATGTGAGCTATAATCACCTGTGCGGCGCGCTTCCGCCTACCAAGTTTCCGGCGGCTGCATTCGCCGGCAATGACTGCCTCTGTGGGTCGCCGCTGCCTCCCTGCAAAGCTTGAGAGTTGATGATGCCTTCTGCTTCATTTAATATCTTAATTATGCATCACACGTGTAACGATATAGTATTAAATGCATGACTTGTATTTATTTGTAATAACTACTTCACTACTTGTGATTCAATAAAGTGGATTGCTATTGCAGTATTGCTACTGTTTTCTCTAATTTCCTGTGCTTAGGGAATAAATATGAAAAAGGCACTCCACTTGAATGGAATGCTAAGTAATTAAAGGCTAATAAAGGAAATAAAACTCAAGTAATATTACAAACTTGCAATAAAACAACATTGTCATATCCCTATCACTAAGGGGTGCTTACTTTCCCCTAGTAAATTGATTGATTGCTTTATTGTGAGGGGAATTCAGGACCTCGACTTCCGAAATTTTCGAAATTAGGATTTTGGAAATTTTCGTGACTCATGATATTCCGAACTAATTTAATAAATTTGGGACATTTTGGTACGGAAATTTGAGATCAGTCGGGACATTTCTATTCAAGATCAGGACTTACTTTTATTTATTTATTTCGGGACTTGGGAATGGTACGAGAAGCACAAAATCAAAGAATTTCGGGACCAGACCGAGTCCCGTCCCGATTCCCACCCCTAGCTGGAGCCTATATTCTAATTGAAACTGTAAATTCTTCTCTCTTTTAGCAATTGATATTGTTTGTGAAGTTTAGCCACCCTTGTTTATTTTTCAATGAATCGGACTTTTTAACTTTTGAAAGGATATAAATTCCCCATTGGTGGTGTGCAACAATACGAGGTCTACAGTGTTCATATACATATAGATATTTCTAAAGCATAGTTAAGATAACACATACAATGACAAAGCCTTTTAAGTTTTAGATACATAGACAAGAACCAAATGGTTTTAAGGGTAACATGCAAAAGGAAAACTAAAAATGCACACACGTTATACACTAAATTACTAACACCTAAATATTGTTTTAAGCTCGACAACATCACTTCTTTTGCTATATAAATAATTCCTATGCTCATCGTAAACTACTCATCACTGGCCAGTTGCCGGTGGAGCCCACGGCAGGCAGTGTAGGGCGGATCACTGGGACCAGCTTCACAACTGAGAAAGCCTCATTCAGACGGGCAGCGCGGCTCATCACCTGAGATGCCTTCTGCAAAATAGAATCAAAATACTAGATAATACATATACATAAAACATAGTGGTTTAATGGACCTCCTTTTTTGGTATTTCATAAGTAAATCGCATGCCCTACATCTGAATATTACAGCTCATGCATTAAAAGTTAGATGGACAAGAATGAGTTCTTCATGGCATCAACTACCAGTCTACCATATCTATCCACTTGAACACCTTACAACTTGTTTGCGGTGTCACTTTATCCAGAAACGAAATACATCCTGTCCACAATTGCAACTCCATATGTGGTACCAATTACCAGTTTACCACTATATATCTATGTTCAATACCAGCAGGTCATACAGCAACGACATACTAATGTAAGTTATATTCTGAAACTAATACATATTAGAGTTATGCAACTTATACTAGTCTCCTCCGGAATGGGTAAGAAAAAGGGGCATAGCAGCATTGCTTAGTCAATAGTTATGCATTTTTTATGTCAAGTTGAAGGCTTAACAATATGGTAAAAAACAAAGGGACTTATTATATTCAAAAAAATCTAACCAGACATAGATCCAGTGAAATAACGTGTACTGCCACATGTTGGTGGGTCAACTTCATTTTTAAACGATTTCTTATAAACATAAAACCCTTATCTATAGCTAAAGATACGCCCTAACTCGATGATCCTTAATTATAATGTAACATCCAGATTATCTAACAAGCTCACAGAGTTTCTTACATCAATATTTCACTTGTATTAGTCTAAATTTTCAAAACCGGATTTAAATTACCAGGATCCAGTGTCACCTCAGCTCATAATAGCATATATAATATAGTTCAGTTCGACTAGGCGGAGTCTCGATATCGGTCTACATAACATAATAACATGACCCTAAACACCAACCAGCACAGATGAGATGACAGAGATACTTTAACTGGCGATTTCATCCAAATATTGGCAAGCACGTACAATCTCACAAACAAGAAATTTCTAAACCTATTCAGCTAGAATCCTATGATGATATCCAATCATTATCTAAAGGCTGATCAAATATAGTAACAAATAAGATGACTAACAAATCACATTGAATTATCAAACTTCAACATAGGCGAGAAAAAGACAGCATTAGCTGCAACTACCACATAAGAACATTCCTTCTTCAAAAGTAGTTCAATGCATCATACAAAATCGAGTTAGAACGGTAAATTGAACAGCAAAATGTAAATAAAAAGAAATTGATAATGGAAACTAACCTTATCATCAACTGCAACCTTAATCTGCAGTCCCTTTGCCTTCCTCTTCATCTTATACAGCCTGCGTCCCAAGATCACGAACCCCATGAAAGCAGCAGCAGCGGATACGGTCCAAACGGGACTCATTCTCATCATGCAATACTTCAGGAACTCCATTGGCATCTTCCACCATACCACGCCCCTCTTCTCGAGCTCACCGTCGTCCTTTCTCTCTACGACACCACCAGCTTCCACTCCACTTCCAATCACCTCATTTTCATTAATTTCCTCGCCTATATCCTGCGATTCAGCCTCCAAATCCACGTCCCCTCCCACATTCAGCTGAGAATCCTCCCCAACATCACTGATTTCAGCAGAATCGCCATCAATTCCACCGGAGCACATGCAATAATTCCCCAATTCCTCCACTTTTTCCTCAAATTTTACATCTTTCTCCTCCTCTTCAAGAAACCCAAATTCATTACACCCCTCCAATTCGCCAAATTTCTGATCTTCAGACCGGTCGATGCTAGAATCGGGCCAAAATTCACCGGGCTCTTTGTTAGGGCGGCCGTTCGGGCCCACCTCCATCTCCGGATCAATCCAACCAGGTTTATCGGAGCCAACCAACATAGCTTCATCCACACGCTCTTCGCAACGATCGTGAGGATGCGATGAGAAATAATTAGCCTGAATTAAGCCGTCGGCACCAATATCATCAAAGGAGTTGCCGGAATCGGCGGAGATCACCAACGACGGTCCGGTGTCGGAGTTGGTTTGGAGAAGCTCCCAGTCTTCGAATTCCATTCTCTTCAGTAGAATCAAAATTGAGAGGAGAGCAAGTGAGAGAGAATAGATATTATGAAAAACAAGAGGAAGAGGAGAAGAAAGAGAGAGAAGCTTCTTTTAGTGTTGGGAAAGAATAGAATAAATCCAAATATTACATCATTATTATTATTATTATTGATAACATTATTAATTTTTAATTATCACCCATTAATTCATTAGTAGTAGTTGTAGTAGTATGGCCTAACTTCCACTCATTTGAAAATTTGAAAATTCAAGCTAAATTCAAGTTTGGTTTGAGTTTTTAAAAATTAAGTTAAAGTTCGATAAATAAAAATTGAACTCGAATTCGGTAGTTTATTATTCGTGTTTCTTAAATATTCGAATTTAAGCTCATTAAAAAATTCGTTTATTAAATTATTTTGTTAATAACATATTTTCTTTTATATTGATTTGATAACTAGTATAGAGTTCACAAACTAGTCGAAACTCATTTCGTTTTTAAGGTTCGTGAATAAGTTTGTGAATTATTCAAAACTAAGTTTGTTAAAATTATATTCGAACATGCTCGTTAACTTTTTAAACAGAATACTATGAGGCTCGAGTTCGACTCGAAAAATTATTCAACTTCGATTCATATAGTAAACAAATGAATTTCAAACGAATTTTTATCAAGTCGAACTTCAAATAATTAAAAAAAGGGTTTGTTTTGCTTATAAATTAAAACTAAGTACTGGAGTAGTATATTATTATTGTTATTAAGTCATCACCGCACAAAGCTTAATTGCATCATACCTAATTTTTGAAAATATTCATAGCTACAGTCAACAACCTTTAATGCTTTATACCTCTTTTCTTTCTTCTAGCAACAAGTTTTAATTTTTGTGATAACTATGTTGTTGCAACAAAACTTGCAAGAAGAAATTGTTGTTTTTTTTATTTATGAGGAAAAAGCAAATATTAATTAGTAAGATATTGTTTTTAGTTGAAAGTTTTGGAGCTTTAATTTTGGGACAATTATACTTTGTACAAATACCCAATTAGCAATAGTAATGTGCTTTCACAATTATAGACGATAAGATTAAATGAAGATGTCCAATCATGTCGGCAAAAATTATTGCCAATAATAATTCTGTAAGCAAAATTTAATATTGTTTTTCAAAAGTAGTGGTAACAATCTTCTTGAAATAAAGAATCATATTCGAAAAGTGAAGATTATTAAGTAATTATTCATGTACAAATTCTACCATTATTTAATGAACGTAATACTACTTATAGTTAAAAAATACTCTTTTAATGTATGAAATTAAAAACGTTAATTACTATTGTCAGTGAAAAATCAAACCTCCTACTATTATATGATATTTGTGTCAGGCACTATAAATCAATTTTACCTATTTCGACTTAATTTGCAAACATTACGTAAAATATATTCTTCCTCTTCAAAGCTACTTATTTAATTTTTTGTCCCTAAAATAAAGAACCTACCATAACTAAATAGAAGATAGTAGTAGACTTAGGACATCAAATATCTTGTATTAGAAAATGTATCTCTTTTATCTCTTGATATCCAATAAATATTTCATTCCTTTTGTGATTTGATGATTCAAAAACTGCTTGAATCGTAACATAGTATGGAAGAAGTAAAGATTAAAGAATTTATACATTTTAAAATGTTACTTTTTGTCATTTGTTGAAACAAGTGTATATTAGTCGCACAATTCGAAAAGGAAAACAAGTTGCTTCTAGCGAAAATAATAATATCCATTAATCTTTGTTAAATGTGTGATTACATGAGATGAAGATCTATATGTGTTGGAGCAGTTTGCTGCTCGAATTAACAAAAGGCAAAACGTGAGACAAATAGAGAAGACAATTGAGTCTATTACAAAATGTGTCATGTTGACATCAAGCTGGTGTGGTCTGGTGCGAAACAAGTCGATTCCAAAATTGATTTTGAACTGAACCACGTAAATTATGTAATTTCACAATTGCAACTAGGGGTGAGAATTGAGGCGGGACTACGTACCCGTCCTGAAGTCCCGATTCCGAAAAATATCAATTGTTTTGTCCTAGAATTGAGAATTTCTAAGTCCCGGTTTCTGTCCTGAATAGTCTTGAAGTCTCGAACTGGACCAAAACTTTCTTAATTTTAAAATTAATTTCAAAAAATCAGGAGTCTCAATCGGGATTCAGGACTCACAAGTTCCAAATATTTCCAATTTCTCCCAATCCCGATCACAAAAAATTTAGAACTTGTAGTTCCGAATCCCATTAAGATTCGAGTTATCAAAAAGTCCCATTTCCTAATTGCAATACCAATTTCTTCCACAAGATTTGCGGACCAACTTACTTATTCATCTAATGTTTCAAAATGCTATGAGTAAAAATATACTCATCACAAAAATTTCGCATTGTTATTTTTGTGCTTTGCTCTAAGTTATGTATATAGCATTAGAACTTGTAAGTAGGGGTGAGCAAACCCGAATCCAAAACTGCCAACCGAACCGAACCGATCCAATAAGGGCTTATTGGATTGGATACAAACATGTTTTGGATCGGATCGGTTGAGAAATTTGAAATCCAATAACTATTGGATTGGATTCGGGTTTGCTCTATTGGATTGGATTTCACCCGACCCGATCCAATAAGAATATTAATAATTTAAATTATATTTTATATAATTAAATCTAATATATAAAATATATTTTATATTTATTAATTTGTGTTTAAAATCTAATTTCTAAACCTAACCTAATTATTAAGTTGGATATTATCGAAATGTTTAATTTTTCGTTGTTTTAGGCATGTTATAACTTAAAATGGGTTTGAAATTCACATTTTAGGGATAAAGAGTTATTGGATCGGTTTGACCCGAAAACCGATCCAAAACCAATATTTTTATTGGATCGGATTGAATCGGATTTGAAATGTTATTGGATTGGATCGGATTGAATTTTTTTTTATTGGATCCTTATTGGTTTGAGTCTATTGGATCGGATTGGACCCGACCCGATCCAATACTCACCCCTACTTGTAAGATTATTAAGAATAACTACAATCATTGATTTGAAGTATACATGACATCTATTTTCCTACCTAAATTCATTCTTCCTTTCATTTCAATCTTTTATGTCCCAAACATTCATTCGTATATTGCTAGTGTCTACAGTCTACACTCTTCTTTAGAGCCGACAACTTAATATCATGCCGACATGATCTCTCCAAATTCATCAAAAATCTTGTCGTCATCTTAGTGAGAATATATAAAAAAATAGAAAATTTAAAAATATAAACAACCTCATTATGTATAATCGGTTTCCAAATGCTCATAATTAGCAAAGTATAACAATCTTAGCAATAAGCTCATAAACAAAAGACACGTATCTAACTTGAAATAAATCATGCAATTAAGATAGCATTTTAAATGACAAAAACGTTTAGTTATGTATGATTTAGTTTACCAATTAGGATACCTTGAATTACATTGTTATCAAGTATAAATACTACTGCATTTTCCCACCTTTTTTCATCATATATACAAATTAATTAATTAAACATGAGTCTCCATAAAAGACTATACTACATCATATACTTATTCGTCGTCTCTATTGATTTCTTGAGTAGAGTAACTGCTCAAGAACTACCCTTTGATCGAAATTATGCTTTGCATTGGGGTTTAGACCATATCTCTCTTCTTGATCAAAACAGACAAGTTCAAATCAAAATCGACCAATCAAGTGGTAATTCCTATAAATCATATTCTATATATACTTTTCTTCTTTTTCTTATTTTTTTTATCACAATAATCTTACATTGTTATCATTATTATTATTATTATTTAAAGGAGGTGGAATAAGATCAAAGACAACATACAGTTCAGGAATTTTCAGTTTAAAGATCAAAATTCCCCAACGTGCTGCTGGAGTCATCACCACATTTTATGTAAGAACCTTTTACCATATAGCTAGCTACGGGTGTAAACGAGTCGAGTCGAGTCGAGGTGAATATTGACTTGCTCAAGCTTGAATTTGATCCATAGGTGTATCAGGCTTGATTTGAGCAAGTTTTATTTTTCCAAACTCGATAAGCTTCAATCCAACTTGATTAGGCTCTATTATTGTATAATTTGAATTTTATTTCTCTTAAAGTCGTTTAAGTTTGTGTAAGCTCATTAAAGCTCGTGTAGGCTCTTTCAATCGAGCTTGATTTATGAATTTTTCTAGTTTTACCGGCATTTCAAATTGTAATTAAGTTTATTAGAAGTCGAATAATTTGTAGGTGAAGATTTTAGTTATTTCCAAAAAAATAATATTAACATTAAATTATATAGTCGCGCCACGACTGGCGGACAATGTCTCACATTGTTTTGGCCATAAACTTTACTACCATGAAATTTAGATATTTTTATAATCCAATCTGTGGCCCACAGTTAACTTCGGAGGAAGATAATGGGCCGGAAGGAGCCCATTCTGAGCTAGATTTCGAGCTATTGGGCCATAATGGGCGGCCTTATACACTAAACACAAATGTATTTGCTCAAGACAACGGTGGGAGAGAGATCCAATACAAGCTTTGGTTCGACCCGACAACAGCTTTTCATGACTACAAGATTCTATGGAATCAATACCAAATTGTGTAAGTCAAACTCAACTTAGTACTTGGTCGCCAAAATAACTGAATCTGAATAGTTAACTTGAAATATTAAATTTAATTTAATATTTTAATTAATTTTATTTTTTGTAATTGAACTTTAATTTAGTTTGATTTGAATTTAGATAAATTCAAATTAGAAAAATCAAAAAGTTGAATTACTTCATTAATATTATAATATAGTTTTAGTTTTATTAATCTCCAAACAAGTATTATATTTTCTGTTAATTTCTCTTACACGTTACACCACTGTCTGCAGATTTTTAATCGATGGAATTCCGATAAGAATATATAATAACTATACAAAAAGAGGGGCAATGTATCCAACGCTTTCAATGCGCGCACATGCGACTTTATGGAATGCGACACAATGGTTGGGCCCCACAAATTGGAAAGTGGGGCCGTTTTATGCTAGTTATCGTGGATTTGTGATACAAGGTTGTCTCAACCGAGCAAAATGCGACTCTTCCAGATATAAGTGGAACCCTAATTCCCAACAACTCAATATGTATAACAATATCAAAAGGAGCATCATATTTGACTACTGCAAGAGCAGTTCCAGCAACAATTTTCCTGAATGCAAAATTAACATGTCCAATTACTCACACTACAATAAAAATTACACTCAGTGATGGAAAAAAAAATTATTGATGGGTATATATCATGATTAATTATGTAAAAATGTTCTTAGTGATAATACAAATATTATTGATAATATTTTTTCGTCCGTTGTTATTTATTGATTCTCTAGTTAAAAACAGTGAAAGTATACTATGATTTTTTATTTATTTCATGTACATGTGTAATGAATGTGCATGGACCACAAATACATCATGATTTGATACTATTACTATAGAATATTAATGTATAATAAGAACATTAATCACGATTACTACAGTAATATGATGAACAATGATCGTCTACCCACCCCTTATATATGGGTGTGTTAAATGAAATTATTATAGTTTTAATTCAACTTAACAATGAGTCACACAAAAACTGATACATAGTAATTTTTATTTTAAATGTAGAAACACTCGATATTAGTTTGAGAAATTTGAAAAATAGTCACACTACAATCACGGACGAAGCCAGCTAGGGGCAGACGGGGGCAATGCCCCCTCTGAGATTTTGAAATTTTACAGAGGTGTTTTTGTAATTTTAATCTATATCATTCACAAAAAAATATATACATTAAAATAATTAATTAGCCCCACTCTGAACTAAATTTCTTGCTTCGCCACCGACTACAATAAAAATATCAAGAAGAGTAGCATCACATATGAGTGTTGTAAGACCAGTTCCAACGGCAATTTTCCTGAATGCAAAATGTAACACTATGCAACTAGTCACATTACAATAAAATTTACACATAGTAATGAAAAAAATTATGAATTGAGTATATATCATCATTAATTATGTAAAAATGTTTTTAGTGAGAATACAAATTATTGTTGAAAATTAAATTTTCAATCACTAATATTTATTAGTAACAATATTTTTCGTTCCTCGTTACCTCTCGTTACTATTTCTAGTTAAAAATAAATGGTAAGAGTATACTATAGTTTTTTAATTCATTAAAAATATGTTTTTTTATAATGTCATTGGCTAGTGCTTTTCTTATTGTCTCATCATATGCATAATGCAACTTTGAATTCGATTAAAAATTTGTAAAATTGGTGGACAAGTATAGTTAGAACTTAGGAGTGAGAATTTGATACCGCAGTTTGGTCCTGAAATTCATGACTCCTAAGTTCCATATTTTCGTAATAAGATCTAGACTTGACTTTTTTTTTTAAAAAAAAAAATCGAATTTCGGAGATCAAAATTCTGAATTTTTAAAATTAATATCAATTTAGTTTTGAAATTCTAAATTGTTATAAGACTAATCCTAATTCCTAAAATCATGTAATTTTTATTACTGGTGTGTAACCCGTCGAAAGTCAATAGAAAATTATTTTATATTATAATTTATAAATATAAATTTTTAAATATATATTTTTAAATAATACTATATTTTACGACAAAAAAAATATATAAAAAATGTTATTATCTATTTAAAAATTTGAATTTTATAATAAAATTTTAGTTATTAAAAATGCTACTATAATATATTTAAAGGCTTAGATTGTATAATAATTATTTTATTATAGTAAACTCAAATAATAATCATAAATATAAAAATGAAATCATGAATATTTATTTGATCAATTCAAATAATTAATGTTATATGTATTAAAAATTATATTGTTGGTGGGTCAAAAGTAGGGATGACAATCGGTCATATTAATAAAGTTTACTAAGTTTTCAATGTGTCATAGACTAATTTGTTAGTTTAGTGATATTTAAATTACACTATTGATTTAATATCTACATAATATATATTAAACTAATATGCTATGAAATAAAAAATATAAATTATTATAAATTTATTTACTTTATACATGAAAAATTCTACGTACAGTTTGACAACTAATTGTTGTAAATAAAATTATAATATAATATTTATAGGAAAGTTTCAATTACTCAACTATTTATTTGATAATCTATTAATAATCTAGTATAGTAAATTTTTCAATAAAAATAAAAATTTATGATATTTTTTTAAAGTCTTAATCAATTTAGTATTAGTCAAAATTTTAATAAATATTAAAATTCATAAAATAAAATTGAGATTTAAGATAAATAAAAATGATTGATTATGGTGATGTCACATATGACCATAAATTAAAATTAAGAAGATGACTTTCAAAGCTTAGTGTAGGGGACTACTATCATATCTATATTATATATTATAATTAGCAAAATTATTTTTAATCTATATAATATATAAAATATACATTTAACTATTTATATTGCAATTTTGACTGAATAATTAATTAAATATGACTATAATCATGACTAATTAATTATATAAGATATTAATTATACACTTATCCAAATAATTGATTTATATATTACCATATATAAAATATTAATATAAATATGAAAGAAGGCTTGTGGTGATTCCACATAAGTCTTGAATTTAGGAGAGTGCTTCAATATGTAATCATTTAATATATTATATAGATAGATGTTAAGGAAATTTGATATAAGTTGAGATTGTCACTACACAAAATTAGTTACACCATTAAATGTCATTAATAATAATTTTAGTGACATGAATTTAAAATTTTGTGACATTTATAATAGTTGCACACAAATGTCAATATTTGAGAGTTTTATTGTAGTGAAATGATCCAAACAAAATTACAATACCAATAATTAGATCTATATAACCTCTTCCTAATCATATTTTCAATATCCTCGTATCTATAATCTAATCAAGAACATAATATTAAAAATTGGTCAACTATTATTCTCTGCATTTTCAATCTATGAACAAAGCATGCAAATTGGACACGAGACATATTATTATCATACATGATTCAATGTACCATATTGTAGCAATTACTAAAGAAAAACAAAATTTTACCATAATCGATAGATTATTAATTTGTTCATATTGATTAAGAGAGATTTATAGCGAATAATCATTGGATGCATGCATGATTCTCAAATATAAATACTGCATATTTCACTATTTTATCATCACACATTACTCTCAATCGAGTTACTATTCATCATGACTTTCATCCTATCCACAATACTACTATCAATTTTCTTGACCGGTTTTACTATCAATGCTCAAGACTCGACCTTGGATCAAAATATTGTCTCGAAAGACGACAATGTTACCGTTCTCGATCAGGGAAAAGAAGTTCATATCAAAATTGACCCATCGAGAGGTTCGTATTCACGAATGTCTCAAAAGACGACAATATATATCATTCTGACCTCGTACCGTTTTATTTAAATTTATTACAGTCAGTGGTCAAGAACTACCTTTTGGTCAAAGTTATGTTTTGCATTGGGGTTTAGACCATATCACCCTTCTTGATCAAAACAGACAAGTTGATATCAGCATCGACCCGTCAAGTGGTAATTCATATAAATAATATCTATATATACTTTTCTTAATTATTATTTTTATTGATCACTATAATCTTATACTCTTTTATTATTATTATTATTTAAAGGAGGTGGAATAAAATCGAAGAAAACATACAGTTCTGGAATTTTCAGTTTAAAGATCAAAATTCCCCAACGTGCTAAAGGAATCGTCACCACATTTTATGTAAGAACCTTTTACTATACCTCACACGTGCGGGTGTAAACGTAAGGATGGTTTGGGGGTGGATAAGGTGGACGACTGCATAAGACCCTCGATTTTTTGGGGTTCGAATTCAAATATCGTGTATATATATATATATATATATATATATATAAACTCTATTAAAATAATTTTATTCAAAAATTGTGGCTCAAGTGATGAATAGTTTTTTTCTATTTCAATCCCTCATGACAAATGATTTAATTATTTTCCAAATGCAATAGTTGGAATGCGATCTTTTAGAGAAAATGATGAAGAAAAAATTGTTTGATGATTTTGTTTCAAAACATATAAGGAAAATATTATTTTTAAAATAAATGTATTATTTTTTATCATAGAATTTAAAAGACAAAATATATATTTAAAAAAAAAAATCTATATTCGCACATGAACCATTTTAAGTTTGTCTCAACATTGTGTAAATGAGTTGAGTCGGGATGAGTATAGGCTTGTTCAATTTTGAATTCAACCCATATGTGTTTCAAGCTCGAATCAATTGAGTTTTATTTTTTGAACTCGAACTCGACTCAATGAAAAACTCGATAAGCTTGAACTCGATTTGATTAAGTTGAGTTGTTGTTATAACTTAAATTTTATTTCTCCTAAACTCGTGTAGACTATTTCAATCTTGTGTTGGCTTGTGTAGACCCGTTTAATAATAAATGATACTCCCTCTGTCCCACTAAGCTTACATTTTTTCCAGCACGGTTATTAAGGAGAGTGTATAAAGTAGTGTAAAATGTATAAATGTGGTAAAGTCCACATCTTTTTGAAGATATAACTTTTACTATATTTGGAATGTGTCGAACTTAATGAGACGTTCCAATAAGAAAAGTATGTAAAACGTAGTGGATGAATGGAGTACATATGTAAAGTCATAAACTAAGCTTGCGAACCTATAGAGTTGAGTATAATTGAACTCGAACTCGAATTTCATATGTATTAGCTTGTGTGATCATATCGATTAATATCGTGTCAATTTTTTTAGTTTTTCTAATTTTTGGCACATTTTAAATTGTAATTAAATGATAGTCTTATTTAAAGTCAAATAATTTGTAGGTATAATATTTAATTAGTTATATTTATAATCCAAATTGTGCTCCATAGTTAACTTCGTTGGAAGATAATATGCCAGCAGGAAACCATGTTGAATTAGATTTCGAGCTATTGGGCCATAATGGGCCGCCTTACACACTAAACACAAATGTGTTTGCTCAAGACAACGGTGGGAGGGAGATCCAATACAACCTTTGGTTCGACCCGACAACAGCTTTTCATGAGTACAAGATTATATGGAATCAATACCGTACTGCGTAAGTCAAACTCAACTCAATCGTACTCATAGTAAATTAGTAACTGCTCACCAAAATAACCGAATCTAATTTGAATAATCAAATCAAAATATTAAATTTGATACAATTATTTTGATTTTTTTATGATTATTTGATTCATATTAAATTTTCTTTTAATTTCTCTTATACGTTACACCATTAATTGCAGGTTTTTAATTGATGAAATTCCAATAAGAATATATAAGAATTATACAAAAATGGGGGCAAAATATCCAACGCTTTCAATGCGCGCACATGCGACTTTATGGAATGGGACAAAATGGCTTGGTCCCACAAATTGGAAACTGGGGCCGTTTGTTGCTAGTTATCGTGGGTTTATAGAAGGTTGTCTCAACAGAGAAAAATGCGACTCTTCAAGATATGATTGGAAACCTACTTCTCAACAACTCAAATTGTATGAAAATATCAAGAAGAGTAGCATCACATATGACTATTGCAAGAGCAATTCCAGTAAAAATTTTCCAGAATGCAAAATGTAACAATGTCCAACTAGTAGCACCATAATAAAAATTACACTTTGTGATGAAAAACAAAATAATGAATAAGTATATACCATCATGAATCATGTAAAAATGTTTTTGGTGATAATACAAGTTATAGTTGAAAGTTAAATTTTCATCACTAATATTTTTTAGTGACAATATTTTTCGTCCTTTGTTACCTCTTACCTCTTATTATTGATTCTAGTTACAAATTTAATAGTGAGAGTATACTATAGTTTTTAATTTCATTAAAAGTGTTTTCTTATAATGTCATTTGCTAGTGCTTTTCTTATTGTCTTGATCACATATATATTGCATCTTTGAATTTGAAACACGTTTGTAAAATTTAAAATTGGTGGATAAGTATAGTTATGACTTAGTGATAATTTGATGCCGCGATTTGAGAAATTGCTGGTCCTTAAATTCTTCGAGTCCTTAAATTCTTCGAAATTTGGGAGATCCAAATCCTGAATTTTTTAAATTATTTTCAATTTAATTTTGATATTCTAAATTATTATTATAATTAAGCCTAAATCTAATTTCTAAAATCATGTCCGACGCAATACTCACTCCTAAGTATAGTTTCAATTACCAACAAATTTTTATTTTCAATAATCGAAATTTTAATACGTTATCTTTAAAAATAAAAGTAAATATTATAAAAAAAAATTGTATCCACCTTATCGAGTTTGGATTAGTTTAACCAACTTAATCGAGTTTATCATAATTCAGACTTTGAGTATTTTGATATTTTAAAAACTGGTTTTATCCATTTGAATTGGAGTATTGGACTATGTTATTATTATTTATGGAATGGTAAAAGTGAATCCAAATATATACATATATTTATATATAGGAAGAATTTTAATTTTAATGACGATTTTGTAATTAATTTTATTTTTAGTGGCAAGAGTAATTAAATTATTAAATATATTAGTTATTAATTAAATTGTATTTGTAGAAACAAGCAGTTATGTAATATATATAAATAAATTAACTATTAACATTCTCTTATCTATTATTATTTCTCAAAAATATTTTATTTAGTTTGGAAAAATAAATGCAATATACATATATATTAAATTAAAGATCGTGAAAAGATCTTTAATTTGATATATGATATATAAAAAACAGATTTAATATGAACAAGTTTTGACCATTTAAAATATCGAAATACTTATAAATATATTTAGATATCAAATAAAAATAATTCATTAAGTAAAAATAAATTGACAGTTTTATATAAATTATTTTATCCCTTAAATAGATAATTTGTTGTTCTTGTATTCATTGATGAAAAAATATTGAATATTTGATATATTTTTCTCATGAATTTGAATTGTATGTTGTGATCGTAAAATAGTTTACACGGTCATATTACTCTTTTTTATGTGTGTGTGTATGTATACTTATAGTGTGATTCATAAGAAATAATAAATTGTGAATAGAAAATAAATTTTTTGAAATAGAATATTTTTTGAAATTTATCTATATATCATATATTCAAAATCAAACAGTTCGTAAGTCTACTAGATTTTCAAAATTAAAAAAAATATATATTTTGAATAGATTCGTTAATTATACTTTTAGCTATTAACTTGATTTTTGATTATATATTATTAATTAATTAACAGTAAACCAAATAAATCATTTATCTTTTTTTTTCATGCATATACTTGGTGTATAATAAATTATCTATATTTAATTTTAACAATCATGCTCCATTAAAATTGTAAAAAAATGCTACTCTTTTTTTCTTTTTGGTTTGTGTTCAATATGTTTGAAGGTAATTTTATTAGTTTAACAACTCTATTATAACTTTTTGTCCATTATAAATTTTTAAAGAGATAATTATTTTATAATTTGATGATTTAAATTATAATATAATTAAAATTAATTTTATTACATTTAATTCTTACCGTGCATCCCACGGGTGCACAAACTAGTTAAATTAAAATACCAATAATTAGAGCCAAATAACCTCTTCCTAATCATATTTTCAATTTCCTCGTATCTATAATCTAATCAAGAACATAATATTAAAAATTGGCCAACTATTATTCCCAACATTTTCAATCTATGAACAAAGCATGCAAATTGGATATATACGAGATGTATTCTTATCCTATGTGATTCAGTTTACCATATTGCAGCAATTATTAAAAAACAAAAAACTACCATAATCGATAAATTCTTTTTTCACATTGATTTAGAGAGATTTATCACATTATATTTATATATAGTGAATAATCATTGCATGCATGATTCTCAAATATAAATACTACTACACCTACATATTTCACCATTTTATTATCACACATCACTCCCAATCCAATTACTATTCATCACGACTTTCACATCCTATTCACAATACTACTATCAATTTTCTTGACCAGTTTTATTACCAACGTGCTCAAGATTCGATCTTCCATCAAAACTATGTCTCGAGTTCAGATCAAAATCGACCCATCGAGCGATTCGTATTCACGAAGTTCCCCTTCCTCACTTCTTTGTACCATGTATCGTTCCAACCTCGCACCATTTTATTTGTACATGAGGTAGGTTAAAATCGAAACTAGGGTACATGTCGGGTATTTTAAAGCTAAGCATCAAAGCCCACTACAACAAAACTCTCAAATAGTGACACTAGGGTGTAACTATTATAGGTGTCACAAAATTATAAATGCATGTCACTAAAATTGTTAGTACAGTAACATTTAATGGTGTAGCTAATTTTGTGTGATACTCTCAAATACATGTCACAAATTATTATTTAATAGTTACACTTTTAAATGTCACTAAAAATTTTAGTGACATGCATTAAAATTTTGTAACACTCATAATAGTTACACCCAACTGTAACTATTTGAGAGTTTTGTTGTAGTGGCTCCAATGCGTGTCTGTCACTACACTCACTACATTCTACCTTATAAATTAATCAATTAATTCCACCTTAATTAAATTCATATTGATTTTCTTATTTTATTAATTAACTATATATATAACTGGACTTTGAATTATTGGGCATGATGGACAACCCTATACACTGCACACAAATGTTTTTGCTCAAGACAATGGTGGGAGAGAGCAAAATATCAAGCTCTGGTTTGATCCATCAGCAGATTTTCATGAATACAAATTCATATGGAATCAATTCCAAATAGTGTAATTAATTTCATGTTCATACCCTTTTTCTTAATGTCTTCAATTATATCTAGGGTGAGAATTTGGGATCGGGACTTGAGATTCTCCCAGTGCTAACCCGAGCCCCGAAGTTTTCAGGATCGAGACCGGGATTAAAAATTTTAAAATTTTCGGGACTTGGGAGCCCCGAATCTTGATCGGAACTCCTGATTTTCCTAAATTAATTTTCAGTTTCGAGAAATTTGGTCCAATTCGAAAATTTTTAGTCTCATTCCTGATTTCGGGACCATTCGGGACCGGGAACAAAAATTCGATGTTTTTCGGGATCAGGACTCCCGGTTTCACGATTCTCACCCCTAATTATTTGTACACTCACTAATTACTTAACTACTTTCTTTTTAATGGGTTATTTGTAAATGCAGGTTCTTGGTAGATGATACACCAATGAGAGTGGCAAAGTACCCATGCAATCCCAATGCATGCGTACGTGAGTCTATGGAATGCAACGCAGTGGTTAGGTAGAAACAGACTGGAGCAAAGGTCCATTTTATGCTCATTTTAGAGGGTTTGGAATAAATGGGTGTGTCTGTGAGAATTGTGGCATGACAACATGCGAGTCTCAGAAGTATGAGTGGAACTCACCCAAGTACCAGAATCTTGGTCCACAGCAACAGCAACAAAAACAAAGGTTGTATGAAATGGTGAAGAAGCAACACCTCACTTATGACTATTGCAGCAGCCCCAACTCTTCCAACACTTTCCAGACTGCATGCAAACTCCCTTGATTATAATCTACAACTCTACTGCCTCCCTTAAAGGTCTACACATTTTAAAGAGTTACTTTTTGCTGCTTTTGAAAAAACAAAAAAACAAAAAACAGTTTTAGTGAAACAACTCAAAAATGAAAACAAACTGCTTTTAACGGAACAAATGAAGTACTTTATTTGTTTATTGTTTTAATTTGTTGATGAATAATATTCTTTCTTTTGTTATAAATATACTTAAATGACCATTTAAGTTTGGTTTATGTAGTGAATATAATGTAGTGGTTATTGAAATATTATTTGTTTACATTCTTAATTAGTAGCTTATGGAGTAAATATATTGGTCATGAAGTTAATTTATTAATTAAATTTATGCGATTATAGTAATAAGATGATTCAGTTCATTCCAAATTCAGCACGAATGAGAAGTTCCATATATGTTAAAAATTTATTGTTATGTAGTATAAGGAATAATGATTAAGATGTATTTCACTATACAAATTATAAGAAAAAAACCAGTATTAATAACCCTTTTAGACCAGTTATCAAGTGTTGATGATTTATTTGGTTTAGTTTATATTTATAGTCCGGTCAAAGTATATATACTAATTGTGTTTCACATGTGCATGGACCACACATTATACATTATGATCTGATACTATTAATATAGAATATATATTAATGCATAATAAGAACATTAATCACGATTATTAATTACAATAATACGATGAACAATGATGGTCTACCCACCGCTTATGAATATGTTAAATGAAATCATTATAGTTGAATTCAACTTAACAGTGTGTTACACAAACTGATACATGAGTATTTTTTAAATTTTAAACATGGATATTAACATTTAATATTAGTTTGAGAAATTTTAAAAATAGTCACATGGCAATTTAATTGATTACCATAGTTGAACTCATTCATGCATACAATAATAATATTAGCAATTGTAAGAATATGTCATAATCAAGGTAAAAGAATGATAGATACACGAAAAAAACAGCATAATAACTAATAAGTGGCCATTAGACTCCACAAAGGGCTGCTTCAACAAAACAACAAAACAAAACGACAACAGCATCTCATCTTCATCATTACAAACTACAAATCAAATAGAATTTTGAAATTGAACCACACCTTTGAAAAAGAAAAATTAATGGGTTCTTGAGAGGCAAATTATACATGTTGATGTGTGGGAGAATTGGTGTTCATTCATATTCAAGCAATTAACTTGTTCTTAATTACATTATAGTCTAAAAAGGATGTACTCAAACACAAGATCCATAATTTGGGTATTTTTCCTAGTTTATTTGAAAAAGAAAATGATAAACATTGCAATATATAAATTATGTTCAAAAAATTATATCAAAATCCTATATTGCTCTATAGTTCATATTGCTCCAAACTATAGAAGAAATAAATAATGAGAAACTTTCATTGTCACCTCAACAAATGACGATAACGAGAGACCGCAAAACGAATTCGAACCGATCCAGTACCATCTATCCATTTTTTTGGGCACATTTTGGACTTAAATAACTAAAGGTTCAATTGAAATATGAGTTGGTCAGATCTGTCTAAATTAATAAAAAATTTAGTACATTCAGACCGGCTAGACCTGCTCAATACAAATAATATTTTGATTTTGATTGAGTTATATATTTTTCGATCCAATTAATTTTTCAGACTAATCCGATCCGATTCGATTTTCACAAAAAGCTCGGTAGACTTGGATCCGACCCAGTATTTTGCCGGCTCTAGTAATAAGGTATATAAAGTCACTGTAATTAGCAACATTTGAATCACTGTATATGTACTACTAACATACCAAAATCTTGAGTTAGATTAGATTGCGAATTAAAGATTGGGAATTTGATCCATCGCAGTCGACAACACTAAAATAGAAGAAAATTGAAAGGCAAAAAGATTTAATTTTTATTTTCTCATCAAGAAAGATTCGCAGAGAGCAGAGCAGCAGCGACAGTGCTCCACCAAACTAGAGTAGAAATAAATAGGAACTCATTTTCATTTTCATTTTCGCCTCATCACATCACAAATATCATATCATTACATTACATTACACATAATAATCAGCCGCCACACACACACAAACACACACACACATTGGGGTCTGCAATCAAAATCAACAATGGCATTCGCCTCTCCCCTTTCTCCTTCCTACTCTCTACCGAATCTTTCTTCCAAGCCCAAGAATTCTGTCACAACACTCAACAAGATCTACCCTTTCTCCTTCCTCCACCGTCCCCCCATTTTCAGGTAACAACATGTCTTTGTTGAGCTTCAATCACTCATACTCGATTCTCCACAAATGGGGTCCTTTTTGTTTTTCGAAAGATTCAGTTTTAGTATCATTCTTGAGTTTAAACTTTAATGGGGTCTGGTTTTTACACTGGTGTATGAGTATTTCAATGCATGCAGCTTAGTTTGTTTAGAAGTTAGCTTTGATAAATTTGTGATTCAATTCATACCCAGATTCTAGGTGGGTTTGCAGTATAATATGAAAATGGTGAAACATTGTATGGAGTATGCTGAATGACTTCTTTTTAAATATGGGGTTATGAGATTTATATTGGTTTTTGGGTTTTTGGTTGTACTAGAGAAAAATGAAGAGAATGAGTGATAAGTAGATACTCAGAAATCAATGGAAAATCTATATAATTAGCATAATAAAGTTATAATCTTTTTTCTTGCTGAGTGAAAATTGGAGACTTGTGCAATACTATCATATATCATCAAAGCTATAGACAGTTCTGAATGTAGGCACTGCCCTAACTTGTGAAGAAAAAAAATGTTTTCTTTGTCACAGAGTATGTTGCAGTTCTCAGTTGCAAGGAAGGGACTCATCAGATTTTAGTCTGTTTGCTTCTGTCACTAGTGCAGGTTTCTCCGCCTTTCTTTTTTTTTTCAATTGCACATACTTTACTTGAACTCACGAATCCGTGTCTCGTGCTGAGAAGAAACGCTTTCTAAATCGTGTTTAAATTTCTAGATGTTGTTCTGGATGAAGCTGTTCAGCAAGTTAAGCTTCCAAAAGGCGATACTTGGTCTATTCATAAATTTGGCGGTACCTGCGTTGGAACATCTGAAAGAATACAGAATGTTGCAAACATTGTTGTTAAGGATGAGTCAGAAAGAAAATTGGTTGTTGTTTCTGCAATGTCAAAGGTGACAGATATGATGTACGACCTCATACGCAAGGCACAAGGTCGGGATGATTCTTATGTGATTGCGCTGGATGCTGTTCTGGAGAAGCACAAGTTAACAGCAATTGATCTACTCAAGGGAGATGATCTCACCAATTTCTTAGCACGGTTGCATCAGGACATTAATAACCTCAAGGCAATGCTGCGTGCAATATATATTGGTACGTGTATTTGTTGATAATGCCTAATGATTTAAACAGAAACGATCATCTTCACTAGGAGTGCCTTGCAATCTTTCCTTAATATGTTTCGGGTGCGTTTTCGCCCTCTTAGTCTTCTTGCATGAGCAATGACCAATTTGTGTTTTGATGTATTGCAGCTGGTCATGTAACTGAATCTTTTTCGGACTTTGTGGTTGGACATGGCGAGTTATGGTCCGCAGAATTACTATCTTCTGTTATCAGAAAGGTGCTTGTAATCGTCTAGGCTGAGTTTCTTTTCTCTGGTTGTTCAGTGCATCTAGGACTTTCTTAAAGATATTCTCTTGGTTCTTGTAGAGTGGGTCGAAATGTTCTTGCATGGATACTAGAGATGTCCTCGTGGTAAATCCTACAAGCTCTGATCAAGTTGATCCAGATTACGTGGAGTCGGGCCGAAGACTTGAAAAGTGGTACTCCGATAATTCATCCAACATAATTGTCGCTACCGGGTTTATTGCTAGTACCCCTGAGAATATTCCGACAACTTTGAAACGAGATGGGAGTGACTTTTCTGCTGCTATCATGGGTGCTTTGTTCAAAGCACGCCAAGTCACAATTTGGACAGACGTGGACGGCGTGTACAGTGCAGATCCAAGAAAAGGTTTGTTCTAATTATGATTGCCAGCATATTTTCTTTCTCCACTCTACTATTTTTGGATCCTATACTAGCATTTAATGTCATTTCAGTAATATCATCTTCTCTCATCGTCTGTGGCAGTTAGCGAGGCTGTGGTTTTGAACAAATTGTCTTATCAGGAGGCATGGGAAATGGTGAGACTTTTCTAGACTGTCTGTCGCTAGTGAGGCCAAGCTTTCAACATCGTATCAAACATTAACTAGTTTTATCTATGCAGTCATACTTTGGGGCAAACGTTTTGCATCCTCGAACAATTATTCCAGTCATGAAATACGACATTCCCATTGTGATCAGAAATATTTTCAACCTCTCTGCACCTGGGACAATGATCTGCCGACCTGCCGAGTTTGAAAATGAAGGTGGACTGGAGTATGCTGTTAAAGGGTTTGCAACAATTGATAATTTGGCCCTTGTAAACGTCGAAGGGTGAGCTTTCTATTCAGAGAATAATAATAATTATGAACTGTTAAGTCAATTTTGGATTGTTCTTCAATTGCTGTTGTATAGCTCTCAGTTGCGATTATATTGTGCAGAACTGGAATGGCTGGTGTTCCGGGTACTTCGAGCGCTATTTTTGGCGCTGTGAAAGACGTTGGAGCAAATGTGATTATGATATCCCAGGTAGTTTTACTCACTTATCTCTTCAAAGAATAATGTAACATTTCATTCGGGATCTGATGGATCCTCCGGCACAGGCCAGTAGTGAGCATTCTGTCTGTTTTGCCGTGCCTGAAAAAGAAGTGAGGGCCGTAGCTGCAGCATTGGAATCTAGATTTCGTCAGGCCTTGAGTGCAGGTCGCCTTTCCCAGGTACATATTTTTTTTGCTAGTGTAGGAACAACCATGAAACCTTGGAATATGTGATGCATCTGCTTTAGGGGAAATCTATGTCGTTGCATATAATACTTCAGAAAATCTTGCGGTTGTTGAGTTCATTCATTGATCTATTACTATGTTGGGAGGTTTACTTCTTTAGTTGTCAATGCCTATTCTGAAAATTTATTTCTAAGTTCGATTTCTTGATTTTTTGGTTGCTTGACAGATTGCGGTTATTCCTAACTGTAGCATTTTAGCTGCGGTTGGCCAGAAAATGGCAAGTACCCCCGGAGTTAGTGCCACACTTTTCAGTGCACTTGCCAAGGTAGGGAAAATTTGAGATTTAAGAAGTTTTAGACATGTTACTTTTCCGCGTTTACTTTTAACTACTTGTCCATGAAGTATTAGCTATAAATACAAGTATCCGAACTACTTGTTTTACTGTTTCAGTAGTGTAGCTCTGCAACTTATCACCTTGCATGTCCACCTAAATGCATATAAAGTTAATGCAAAATCGTCTCCTTGCAGGCTAATATCAATATACGTGCTATAGCCCAAGGTTGCTCGGAATATAATGTCACTGTAGTTGTGAAACGAGAAGACTGCATAAAGGCATTACGAGCTGTGCACTCGAGATTTTATCTATCGCGAACTACCATAGCAATGGGTATCATCGGACCAGGATTGATTGGTGCCACATTGCTCGATCAGCTCAAGGAACAGGTACACTTGACGAACCTCCGTTCTTCGATGTTTTGCCAACCGATATACGAGATTTTAATCTTGTTTGCATTTTAATCGGCTTGTCACTACCACTTAGGAATTTGAACTGTCGAGTTGACTCTAAATATGCTTCAAACTCCTTAGGACCGCATACCTAATTATTTTCTTAATATAAAAACTTCGGTTCTTGATTTCCAAAAAAGAAAAGGATATATCAATTTCAAGACCCGTTGTTCTTTCTGCACCACACATTTTGGCTCCGATAGATTGGACTATATGTGTAGTTCTTTTTCTCAACCAAGAACTCCCCGCCAATTTTGTATGCAACACGAATCTGCGTGTTTCTGGTTTTTGTATATTTCAAATTGATAAAGATTATGGCTTCTGCATACACTTACATACATCATCAAACTGTGCAGGCAGCAGTCCTCAAGGAAAAGTCGAACATTGATCTTCGTGTGTTGGGTGTTACCGGATCAAAGACTATGCTATTGAGTGATACGTAAGTTTCTTAAATTTAAGCATGATAACAGGTATGCATGCATTTTCAGTTTAACAACATTGCTTGCTTGTATTTATTTTATCATTCTAGGGGAGTTGACTTGTCGACGTGGAGGGATCAAATAGGGGAGAAAGGGGAAAAGGCGGACATGCAGAAGTTCGTCCAACACGTGCACAGCAATCACTTCATCCCAAATACCGTCATAGTAGATTGCACTGCAGACTCCAAAATTGCAAGCCAATACTATGATTGGTTGCGTCAAGGGATCCATGTGGTCACCCCAAATAAGAAAGCCAATTCGGGACCACTCGAGCAGGTAGTGAACTATACTGTATCTCCAAAACTTATATCCCTAAGTTTATCTTCCATTTTACAATCGACAATTCTACTGACAACATTCCTCTTGTTTGAATCGTAATTGTAGTATTTGAAGCTGAGAACTCTTCAGCGACAGTCCTATACTCATTACTTCTATGAAGCAACCGTCGGAGCTGGTTTACCAATCATTAGCACTCTGCAAGGACTCCTTGAAACTGGGGATAAAATATTAAGAATAGAAGGCATTTTTAGGTTAGTTTGGCATATTCCTTCTTTTTGAGGAAGTTTAATGTTGGATGCTTGTGTTTATTGTAAGTTTGTATGGGCTGACTTTACTTTACAATATGGTTGGTTATGCAGTGGGACTTTAAGCTATATATTTAACAACTTCGTGGGTGAACGGGCATTTAGTGAAGTGGTGAAGGAAGCGAAAGAGGCAGGTTACACTGAACCTGACCCAAGAGACGATTTATCCGGGACAGATGTTGCTAGAAAGGTGCCTCCTTTTATTTCGTAATATTCTGTCACATAACAATGCCTATCAAATTCTGCCTTGCTTGTCAGAACTATTGACAGGCCATTAAACAACAACAATATGCCTTCAAAGAAGTAATAACCTAGTGTTTGCATTACTAATTGTAGTTTCCAAGAGAGATATAGAGAACTAAGTTTTGCATCAACTGTCCTAAAACTCTGATTGAAGGCCACCAGTTTCATTTTCTTCTATGCAAATCAGTTAGATAATTTTGAGCTCAACAAACGATGCAGGTGATAATACTTGCCCGAGAGTCAGGGATGAAGCTGGAACTGTCGGACATTCCTGTTCAGAGTCTAGTGCCAGACCAACTAAAGGCATGAGTAAACTTAATTAACGAGACTCCTGGACAACTAGTTTGTATCTCCGTCCTCTGATTCAATTTCTAATATTTATTGCCAGGATGTTGCTTCAGCGGAGGAGTATATGCAGCAGCTCCATAAGTATGATCAAGACTTGGCAAAGCAAAGGCAGGAGGCTGAAGCTACTGGAGAAGTAAGCACTCTTATTAAGCTTAAACTTCAGAAATAATAAGAAACTTTTGAATCACCTTACTCTTTTGCTACAATGGCAATGAGTATGAAAATGAATGGAAATCTCTGCATAGCATTACTGATGTATATATGCATGGACTTGTTGATATATTTGAAGGTCTTGAGATACGTTGGAGTAGTGGATGTCGTCAACCAGAAAGGAACAGTGGAGCTACGAAGATATAAAAAGGAGCATCCGTTCGCTCAACTTTCTGGATCTGATAACATAATAGCATTCTCAACTCAGAGGTACGAAAAGCAGCCTCTGATTGTCCGTGGTCCCGGTGCTGGGGCTGAGGTGACAGCTGGTGGAGTATTCAGCGACGTATTGCGCCTGGCATCATATCTTGGTGCACCATCATAAGTTTGCTGATCTGGAACTTAAAGGGTTAGATTTGAACCAGTTTTCTCCTGCCTTTTAGTATCTCTTGCCTGTCCAAGCCCGAGCCTCAGATATCCTGACTCATTTCTGAGTCCCGATTCCTTGTGATTTTGCAGCCAAGGTGACAGGCATAACTACTGTAATCCGAGTAATGCTTTATCAAAGCACTCTCTAAAATAAATGTGTATCCAAACCTATGATTGTACGACTATCCTTAGAATTGGGTTGTATGTCGGTTAATTCTCTGCAAAGTAGATAAAAGTAGGATATTTCTTCACCGCAATAAGAATTTGCATTACATACCATGATATCATGCATTATGAAAAACCTCACTTCAATTGATCTATATAGAAACTAGAGAATGATAATTTCATTAGAATTTGGTACCAAGGTAATATTTTGGGTCTCGGAAAAACCTCGTAATAGTTTCAGCCTTTTCGGTTGAAAGATCCGTGTTCTCTAGAATGTATTCCTTTGATGCCTTTGCTATAGCTTCAACGGAACCAATGGCTTGATTGAGCTGCAACACAAGAAATCACATTTTGAACAAAATGGAGTAGGAAGGATATTTGGAGGCCAAAAGTCATCAGAAAATTGTATTATCACCGCAATGGCATCATGGCTATCAATCCCAGGAATAGATGTAACCACTTTGATGTAGGCATCCATGGACTCAACTGATTTTTCCCTCTAAAATCACATCAATACTTCTTTAAGCTTGCAATACAAATAAAATGTAAACGAAAAGGATTGATCAACAAACCTCAGTTCTCAGTTTCGCTATGGCATCATGTCGCTTACAAACTGCAAACGAAAGCACATGTAATGTGATAAGTACACACTTCAAGAGCCTGAACAACTGAATCTCACTAAGCGACCTTTACCTCCACGAGCATGTGCTATCTTTACAATCTTCTCGAATCCCATCTCCAAGTCCTGCACTTGGATGAAAGTCGGCCTACCATACTCCATGCCGTGTCTGGAAACAAAGCCAGATTTGCCATAACAAGCAGTTCATAAAAGCTTAACAACACTTGGAATGAGCCGAGAAGCGCTAACTTGAAATATGAGCGTATGAAGAAGTCGTTCCGATCCTTAGTTGGGAGGGTAACAACCACATAGAAATGTGCAAACTGTTCCCTTAACTTCCGAACTCTGTTTCGAGCAGACAAAACCTCATAAACAACAAATTATTCAAGATTGAACCATGATTAGTATGAAGTGGAGTATTCACTTGCTGAATATGGACTCAGTGCTGCCAGAATCCCAGCTGGTCGCGAATATGAAGGCGACGGAGACACCTCCACAGTTGAAGATGAAATCCTGCAAATGAAGCAACTCGAACGCTAAGCACGGTGCAAAAAAACATATCCAAATCTTAGGGCAAAGTGAGTACTGGAGCAATCGACACAAAATTCAGTCTGAAATAATTTGTTTCGAGGAACGAAGAGATGAAGTTGATGAAGGATGGATGTTGTTCATCTTTCCATGCTGTGCTCATGATACAAACGCCAGTGGAACCTGTACCGGCTTCAAATCCAACCACCATAAAACAGCAGACAAACTCAACTTCACGAACATCAAAAGATGGATTGATAAGAAAAGTTAAAAAAGGTAATCGAAAATTTTCAAAAATGTTCGCAATTTCACGGCATAAACGATCCAGTAAACTCAAAAAGCTGAAATTCCTCATCGTCTCCAATTATCTATCTATTCTAATGCATTTTCGCAGAATCTCAGCCTCAACATTTCGAAATTCATGTTGATTTAGTGCATACTGCTTAGGCATCATATACAAAATCAATATAAACTATATTATCATAATGAAGAAGGAAATAAAAGGATACTAACTGGAATTCGATGAATGCGAAGGTGTTGATTCTCTGTAATCTGGCGCGGGATTCATGATTGCAGCAGACTTTCAATTAAGGAGCGAAGATGCAATCAACGGCCAAAAGACGCTATTATATATACTCACGTTAGGCGGGAAGGCTGAGGACTAAAATCAAATTTTGAAGTTTTGGTGGGTTGATGTGTAGAACTTATGAAATTTAGGTAGTGAAGTGTATACAGACATAAGTTAATGTACAATATTAGCATTTAGCAACAAACGTTTTCCATCAGCAAATTTTGGAAAATCTTATTTTCCAGCTAAGAGAAAATGACGTCGGCCGCCGCCGCCGCCGCTTCCACTCCGCCTCCCAAACGCCTCTTGTTCGATCGTCGATACGGTTGGGTGTAAGTCCTCGTCACTCTGTATATTATCTGCGCATAATTTATATTCCTTCCGAGTTTTGAGTACTCTGGTTATTGAATTGTAGATTGGATGAATGGAAAGAGCCATCAGTAGAAGCCTTATCTGGTGGTCGTGGAATGTATGAATTTGCTTAAAATCAATTGTTTTTTATTTCGTTAAAGCAAGTAGTAGTTTCGAATTACTGTATTTCGAGCTCACTTATGAGAAAAACGAGATTTAAAAAAAAAATGGTTTGGATTTGCATTTGAAGGTTCTGCGTTGTTCCTCTAGCGAAAGCATTGATTCAGAAGGCATCAGAAACGGTACGAGCGAACAATCCTACACTGTACATTCTACTGTTTGATTGGTTGCTGAAGTAACTGTGATTTGGAACTAGTTTTGTATTTAATTACATTGCAATTGGGAAGTTTCTGTAGCTATTCCTCATTAGACTGTGCAAGCAAATTTTCGATGTGGATGTAGGCCTTTTATTTCCTGATCATAAAGCTTCATCTGTATTAGGCAGTAAGATGGAAACTCTTTGTGTCAATTTCAGTACTTAATTTACTGGCATAACCTTTGCGTTTTATTCGGGATTTTGGAGAAGGGAAATGAAAGCCAAATGATGTGTAGGAGACAAGTTTAGTTAGCCACCAAAGCCTGAGTAGATGATTCAGAGATTACTCTGATCAATCCCCTAAGAAGGTGCAAGGCGGTCAAGTGTAGTAATGACATGGGAAACTTCTTTGATCTAATTGAAGCTACAAATTTTGAAGATAATTAGTTGTTAGATAAGGGCTTTTATGCTGCAGTAATGGCATGTGGAGACTTAACCGTTCTGCTTTATAATTCGCTAGGCTTTTGTTATGTATCTTGTATGATCAACTTCTGAAACCCACATTCTAAAATGTAATCATCTTCATATCAACTGCATATATGCACTCTCATTTCTTGAATACAAGTAATGAAACTATGTTCTCTTTTGCAGATAAACTTTGTTGGGAGTTCAACAATGGAAGTCCTTGAAAAACCAGAAATGCTCTCACCCAAAGTTGTTCAAGCAACACTCAACAATCAAATGCAAAGATTCACATCTTCAGTAAAGAATGCAAAACTAGATCTAATGGTACTTGGAAGAAGTAACAAGACTGAACCGACATCTGCCTCGATGGATCAACCTGAAGGGAACACTGGATCACACACTGAACAGAATTTGGGCTAAATTAGTTACTAACTTAGATATTTTTCACACAGTATTAGTTGCTCTTGCTTAAGAAAATTCTCTCACAAATGATTTTCTTTTCTTTTTCCTTAAATCTTCTATTAATCCCTACTGGGACAGATCTTGATTTTTACACTGCAGGTAAGAGAAAAAAATTCTTGATTTTTTTTGTATCTGTATCCCATTTTTAATTGTTTCACACTTCACAGACCTTGATTGCTAGTCTATAACTCATGCAAGGAAAAAGGTTGGGTTTTTTAAATCAATTTCTTGAAAATTCTTTTACTACTTTCTAGAAATAGTGTACCTATTTTTATTTTAGTCAAATTTGTGGTTGAACATTTACATAACCCAAAATCCAGAGTAAAAGAAATTAATAGAGTACACGTGCAGCAATACTGAACACAATTTCTGTCATATCCTCAATTGCTGATCACTCGATTTTTTCTCTCAAAATCTAAAACTAGATAGTATATATCATCATAAAAGAACCATCATTTTCTTTTGTTCCAGAATCAGAAGATACCAGTGGTAGATTCTGTAACCAACAAAGCTCAAAACACTCAACTCAAACTGCAAACAACAATTATCATAAACCCAGTTCCAATCCAATAAAGAAAAGATAAAAGGAAATCTGAAAATCGTAAGGAAGTATACTACTCTACATCCAACTTCATCACCATTCATTCCCACCGCTTCACATAAAATGCCCACCATTCCTTTAACTAGAACAGCGCCACCAAGACCGCCGTGCCTCAGCCTCTCCTCCGCCGCCTCCGCTCGCCGGCAAAGGCCCAGTCTTTGCTCCTCCCTTTTGGGGTTCAAGCCCAAGCGCTTTCATTTTCTGAGGCCATGCTCTTCTATCAGAGAGACCAAGAAGTCGCAGCAGCAAACACTATCGAAGACTCCCAACACACCACCGCAGAGCGTCAAGAGATTCTTGAATTTCAACCCCAAAAACGAGAATGGCGAAAACAATAGGGACGGTGACGCGGCGGATGAAGGCGGCGAAGACGACGCGGCGGCCATTAAAGGTACAATCTTGGCGGGAGTCCTTCTCTTGGGCGTCGTTGGTGGATTTGGGACTGTTGGGTATGTCTACAGAGAGCAGATCAATGCTTTCTTGACCCAGTTTTCGGTCTTCATTGAAGGTGAAATTTTCTGCCCTTTGCTTGTTTATGAGATTCAAGGTTTGATCTTTTACTTCATATGTGTAGTGTGAGAGCAATCTTAGCTCAAATGGCTGTTGTGCAAAGAAATTACGAATGAATTCGAGTAAAATGAGGCTTTGTTGATGTTGTATGTGCTTTGGCTAGTTTGGAGATTATGGTTGTGAGTAATGAGATCTGTGCTAAAATGTCAATGGTGCTCATGTTATGATCAGTTTGAAACATGATGTGAACTGAAATGAGAGAATTGTGGTTTAGTGTTTGGAGTGAGGATTACTTTTGATTGTCCTAAGTTACACTCGACACTTCTGTGCAAAACATGTGTGGTTCCAAGTATGAGAGTTTTACTTCGTAATGCAATTTCCATTTTATGCTCATTATCCACATTCCACCAGGTCAAGATATTATCTTTTTTGTAGTTGTTGTACTTTATTTGCACAGTTTCTGCTAATGTCACCTGCTGCTTTTGAAATACGACGATGGAGCATCAATCATTTCATCTAGTTTTATAGAAGATTGTATATATGAATACTTTCTATATGAGTTATTCAGTCTTTGTCATCTTTGAAATTATTGAATACATTACTAGCGTAGTGATGTTACCTCAATCTATTTGTTTGAAAAACAATGTCTTCCGCTTCTAACGTCTCATCGTCTAACTATTTCCAGGTTATGGTACAGCTGGATATGCCATTTTCGTTGCAGTTTACGCAGGATTAGAAGTAAGAAAGAAGTTATCTTCTTGAGTAAATTCGTTGCTTCCAATTATTATCCATGTTTTTGCTACTTAAGTTTCTTCATCTTTGAATACCATTGTATCAGTATCAGCAATCTTGACACCATGATTATAAACAAATGCTGAAAGTCTTAATTTATCCTCTTGTAGCCTGACATTCTTTAGTTACGCCACTTATGTTGTGTAAATGACCTTTGCCTTTTGTTCGACTTTTGGAAATTCCTCCTGCACGATGAAGTGATGCAATATTATTGTCTGTGCTGCAGATACTTGCGATACCAGCCATTCCGTTGACTATGTCGGCTGGTCTTCTTTTCGGCTCAGTTACTGGGACTATCATCGTGTCTATCAGTGGCACGGTGAGTTTCAAATAGCCTGTTTAAATAGAATCATAGTAATGCAAACCGAATATTGAGCTGTCTTACTTCGTTTCAGCTTGCAGCCAGCATTGCATTCCTAATCGCCAGATATTTTGCTCGGGAGCGAATACTAAAGCTTGTTGAAGGAAACAAGAAATTTCTTGCAATAGATAAAGCTATTGGGGAAAATGGTTTTAAGGTCGTCACTCTTCTCCGTCTGAGTCCATTGCTTCCGTTCTCTCTCGGAAATTACCTCTATGGACTTACATCAGTCAAGTTCGTCCCATACGTCTTAGGAAGGTGAGCTTCCTCTTAATTGTTCTCTTCCACATACTTTTTACGCCACTGAAACTATTATGCTTTTCTGCAAGTGACTTAGCTTCACGATTCCTGTGGCTTTGAAGAGAGCGTACTATGTTAACATGAAACGTATTATTATCTCATAATAAAAGTACGTGTAATGAGCATTTCTGATCATGGATATAGTGCGAACGACACATTATAGCGTGTAAAATATGTCTAGTCACATCAGTTATTAAACGCGAGTTTTGTCTCGATACATTGTTTTTTGCAGTTGGCTAGGTATGCTCCCCGGATCATGGGCATATGTGAGTGCTGGCGCGTTTGGTCGGGCAATAATTGTGAGCTTTGCTTCTTCTCGCTTTTTTGCTTTGGCTACAACTCGAAATGAACACACCATGAGTTGGAGATTCTGCTCCTCCTACTATGCTAAGATAACCATAAAAACAGACTGCAATTATGTTGGATTTCTTAGTACTTCCTCATGAGCTAACAGGCCATTTTTACTTGTGATCTCTCCAGCAAGAGGAGGCTGAAGTCGGAGGACTAAGTGGAGGGAACGGTCAGCTATGGACACTCGGGATCGGGCTGTTAGCAACGGCCATCGCTGCAACGTACGTGGCACGGCTAGCCAAGGTAACACGACGTTTACCCGACGACTTTTAAAATGTAGAAATTATAACACTTGGCAACTTTTGTCATTGATGCAGGATGCTGTGAAAGATATCGAGTAGAGTGAAATTTCAGTGATGACCTAATTCATCAACAAAATTGTCTCACTACATGTACACTATTATATCTTCTCTTTTGAACAAAGGGAGATGCCATCAAATAGTGTTTCATCTTATTACAGTATCAATTTTCCCCTACTAGTAAAATGAAACACATACCATTAATGACATAAATATGAGTATACTTTATAATTACAAGTGTTCAATAACACAAAAATACACCAGTAGAGGTGTCTGAAATATTTTCGACCTTGAATTTGATAAATGCATTGCTTGTTTACAAGCCATGACACGAATCAACATAGTCAAAGAACTCCCGCCTTCTTTATTCGACAGATCAATATGTGTTAAACCCAAAAGGAAACTCGATATTCTCGATTATTTCATTTCCTAAAGATTAAAAATTGTATTTGACAGCTCTATTCAAAAATCGAGAATCACAGAATGAGATCTACATACATTTGAAATGTTTTGTTAGTAGAAAAATGAAAAATAAAAACACTGGATGAAATCTGAATTATAGACAATTGCATTTGCATAGAGTCACGATTTGAGAATCTAAGGAGATTTTTTTAGGCCAAGATTTCACATTTGTAGCTAATCAAAAAATTTAAATGCACCATTTATATATAAATACATCAAAACATAATGGGGGAAAATTTGTAATAGCCCAATATGCACCACCGCTGCCGCCGCCAATCCTTGCACCACCGCCTCTCTGCGTGAGCCGAAATACTCAATAAGCGGAAGGAAGCAGATTCTTCTTCTTCTTCTCCTTACATCTTCCAAATTTCTAAATATCCGGTAATTTCTCGCTCTAATTTCTTTGTTAATTATTCTGAAATGTGGTAAAACATGAAATCAGCATCGTATATGTTGTGAAGTAAGATAAAATGAATTCTTTTGTTATGTGATCGAATGTTTTGAGGTGTATAGAGCTTTGTTCTTGTGGCTCGATCTGGATTCTGCAAAAAAAGCAAAGATACCATTTTCATGTTTATGTTTCAATTTTCGATTGGTGATGTGCTTCGTCTTAGCAAATCTGACTGGTAATGGCTGGTGATTTTCTGAGCTTATTTATGATTATATGATCCCAAGTTCGAGCTTGGTTCAGTTAAATTTGCTAGATCAATTATTTCATTTGGATTCAAGTATTAATTTTGATTATTCAACATTTTTTCCTCTAAAAGATTAAACAACCTCAACCTTGAACCCTAGTCATTTAACTTGAAAATGGACCCTTTTCAAGCTAATTGCAAGTGTGAGAGTTTGTAACAAATCTAGCTCGAGCTAATATAGGGAGGTTAAGGTCATAGAAAATCTGATAGAGCTGAGCTTGAGATAGTAGTAAGTTTTCATCTCGGCTTAGCTTCACTACACGTATACTGCCCAGCCCTGTTTAGACTAGCATAGTTTGAAGTGTTTGCAGAAGATGTGTTGAACACTTTGAAATGAGTTCATCCAAGAGTTTATCTTTGCTGAATGTGGCAGGGAGTTTGGTTTCCCTATGTGAATCTGAAAGTAGATTGTATTGTAGCTTCGGCCTCTCTTTCGCTTCAACAATGTTGGCTGCAAGCAATAATGACGACTACGACAGGACATAGTAGGTGTTTCGTGGTGATTACTAGAGAATTGAGGCAGGGTGGGTTGTGAGAGTTAGATTAGAAAATAAAGATAGATTTGTCATTTTAATCAATATTATCTTATTTCGAATCTTGTTAAGTGTATTAATAATATCTATAGGCGCACCCTTTGTCAAATGCTGATATATTTCTTGTGTTGTGAATTGTGACAGGGATTGATATTATGTCATTGTATATGTAACAAACAAGGAAATATTTTGGATTTTGAATCCTTTTAAGATTTCCATCATTTCACCCTAAAAAGGATCCAGAATTTTGTGCTGTCTCACCATCACTTTCATTTCTCCTTAGTTGACACAAATGCAGCTAAGGTATTGAATTGTTTTTAATGAATTGAGAATCGATTTGCTGTTGTTTAGGTCCTGTTGCTGCAATCTTTACATGCTTTGACTCTCTTGGTTTCCATGTGTTATTTATTGGAACATAGGCTTGCGTGGGATATGGTTATCGACTCCAATCCATAATTTCATGTTTCTGCGCCATTCATATCTTCTCACATTGTGGAAGTATGGTATATGATTATGATGTTGCTCTTTATATTTACAATTTTCAGATTAGTGGCCTTTTTCTTGGTCTCGAGTCGAGAATATATACAGAAGGCGGTTAGCAAAAAGGGGCAATGGCAACAACCTCCACTAAACCAAGGCTTTCAGGGATGCAGAAGCAAGTTCTTGCCTTATACAGAGGATTCCTGAGAGCAGCACGCGCAAAACCCCTTGAAGAACGCAGCAGAATCGAAGCAATCGTGAGTCGGGAGTTCCGTCAGAATTCATCACAGGTTGATCGCAAGAGCTTCCTCTACATCGAGTATTTACTTCGACGTGGAAAGAAGCAGCTGGAGCAGCTAAAGAGCCCAGAAATTGTTGGATTGGCTTCCTTAAACGTTGAAACTTCTCAAGTTAAAAGATCATAGTTAAGGCTTTTTTTTTAGGGAAAATGATTTTAAAATACACGAACTTTTGCCGTTTTATTAATTCTAACACGAACTTTAAAAAATTAATGACAATACACCAACTTTGTAACTTACTCAATTTATGACATATAGTTGACTTTTTGTGTAATCGAAGCTGACATGGCATTTTATATCTGACCTGGACAAGTCTCGACCACGTAGGACTCAGAACGACGTCATTTTTTCGATAAGTTACAAAGTTCGTGTTAGAATTAATAAAACGACAAAAGTTCGTGTATTTTAAAATCATTTTTCCTATTATTAATAATAAATTCTCATTTTCTTGAAAAATACTCACTCCGTCCCACGAAAGTGGTCCTATATCTTTATTATAATACACTCAGTTGAATATAAAACAGGACCACTTTCGTGGGACGGGGGAGTATAAGATATGGTTTATATAATTTACTGAAATAAAATACTCCATTATAGTAGTTTATAATATAATATGTGGTGCAGTAATAACCAAATCTTGTGATGAGTTACCAAACTATATATTGGATTCCTCTTTCTTTCTCTCTTTGTACTGACGAGTGAAGAGAAGAGGAGGAAGAAGAAGAAGAAGACAAGCTTGGTTCCGCCATTAAAGCTATCTTCACCACCTTCGATTCTCACCAAATATAGCTGATACTCATATCATCTCTGTTATTTTTTAGCGATTGAATTTTTTGAATGGGATATTTTCCCTCTCTTTCCCTCTCCTGCAATTCTGAATCCTCTATTATATGAACCATATCTTATATTTTCAAGAAAATGAGAATTTATTATTATGGAAAAATGATTTTAAAATACACAAACTTTTGCTGTTTTATTAATTCTAACACGAACTTTAAAAAAATTAATGACAATACACCAACTTTGTAACTTATCGAAAAAACGACGTCGTTCTGAGTCCTACGTGGTCGAGACTTGTCCAGGTCGGATATAAAATGCCATGTCAGCTTCGATTACACAAAAAGTCAACTATATGTCATAAATTGAGTAAGTTACAAAGTTGGTGTATTGTCATTAATTTTTTAAAGTTCGTGTTAGAATTAATAAAACGGCAAAAGTTCGTGTATTTTAAAATCATTTTCCTTTTCTTTTATAAGTATATTATTATTATATTTTTTAGAACACTTGTGTGATGTAACTACTAATATAATTTTAATAAAAATTGAAAATCATATATCTTAACGAGTTTCGTCTACTGTGTTAGTCAAATAGAGGGTACTATTCATTTGGAGATTACTATTCATTTGGAGGCTAGATAAGTAAAAATGTAACTCTATACTATCCATTAGTTTGCCTATATATAGAGGCCTTGCAGCATTCGATCAAGACACACCAACACCAATCCTCCTTGTTGTGAGAGCACAAGCTAGTAGAGTGAAAAAGAGAGAGAGCAAAAGAGTTGGTAGTCTCAACTTAAGAGAGAAACACGGGATTGAGATAAAAGCTTAAGTAGAAGCTTTTGGTGTGAGAAAATTAGATAGTAATTTTCTCGGGGTTAACGGGTTGTGAGTTTGAGTGTTGTGGGTGTTGTAAACACAATATTATCTCCTTGTTAAATAAGATCTGCAGTAGCTCGGAGACGTAGGCATATTTGGCCGAACTTCGTTATTAAATTTGTGTCATTATTCCGCATTTAATTTTTGCTCTCATATATCTGGTTAGAAGAAAATTTCATCCGAATTTCCCAACATACTGTTAGTTTCAAATGATATGTTTTTTAACATAATATCAGGCGTATAAATTTTGCATGTAATGGCACATGAACCTCTCTACACGTGAATCGTGTATAATGCTAATAATTAGATATTGAGATTAAATTTTATAGTGGCGTGACATAATATAGATTCTACATTTCTACTTATATATAATAATAATAGTATTAGTACCAAACAAATTATTCCATATTTGAAATGCCATTATTTTAATAAAAATGCATTCTCTTTAACCGTGTCCTAATATTCCCATGATCTAAAAAGGACAGCTTTTAGTAGTTGAGTAAATATTAATTAAAGAAAAATTAACATTCGAAGTTAGGCCTATAATTAATTGCAAAATATTCCTAGAACACATCATAATTCATACGTAGGAAGGAAACTATCTAGAATTTATTCCATATATTAAAATAATATAATAATTCCGTGTGCAATCTGCACAGGTAAAGCTCCACCAAATCATAATTATAATTAATAAATGACGTTAATTAATTAACTATTCTAATTTTAGTCTAAAACGCAAAGATTTAATGCCTTTTGGTATATATTCTTCTCTAAAGATTATTAATATTTTTTTTAATTTTCAATTTCATATGCTTTAATTTAATTTTGTACCATGAGTTCATCTCATCCAAATAAGGTAGTACATAATTATTTTTAACATTTCATATTACTTTTAAATAATTTTTAGGGGCGGTAAATTAAAAAAAATATGATCTATAATTTCTTAAAATAAATATTAATTATGATTTAATATGTCATAATAAAAGTTTATTTTTAATAAATTATTAATATAATAGTATTGCTTATGAAATATGGAGTGTATAATTAACACAAAAGTTTTTGAGGTACACTAAATTTAATCCGCTAAAGTAATATTTTGATTTAAATTATCAGCTCAGAATAAAACATTATATTAGATACAAGTTACAAAGGAATATATATATGTGTGTGTGTGAGTGCATGCATTTGTAAATTTATTTCATTAAATTATAATAATTCATATACATGTATGGATAAAGATAGTCACAAATAGTTGATAAAGAATAAAAATTTGTGGTTGGAATTCTCATATTTTTTTATTCATATGTGGAAGTAGGAGGGATCTACATATATATCCCATAGAATTGCCGTAACAAATTAAAAGAATGCCCAAATTAATTAAAAGTCTTTAAATTAGACAAAAGCTAATGAGAAAAGATGTGTATGTGGGAACCAAACCTTTTAGCAGTGATCAATCATGTATTACTCTCCACGTTCATTGGACAAATTTTGTTATATATATAAATACAAAAAGGAAGTATTTAAGAAGTGTACCAAGAAAGATTTATAGGTTGGTTTCATCATTCACTAGCAGGGCCGGTCCTGTGTTACCGAAGGCCCGAAGCGAAACTCAAAAAAGTTTACTCTCGTTATTCATCAATAGTGAAATCTTATTATCAGTTTAAAGCATACATATATTATATTATATGAGTTTTCTTTATCCAAAAAAATCAAACTTTATAATTTTTTAAGGCGGATGAAACATATAATAATGAAATAATATTATGTGACATAAACTTAGTAGAAATTTCAACACGAAAAAAATAATTTATTTATCAATTGTCTGATATAATCAAATTCTTGAAGCCTAAATTAAATTAACTACTATCAAACATGAAACTAAATAATCTTAACTCTAATAATCCTTCAATCTTCATTAAAATGGAACCATATACATATCTGAAAAAATAATTATACAAGAAATATAAGTTTGAACCATAAACTAATGCCTAGTTATTTCATCTAACAAATTATACTAAATAACTGTGATGATAAGAAAAAATAATTTGTATAATTGTTATTTAATTTCAAAAATTAAAATTCATAATAAATAAGTCTCTCATATTTCATAATTTTACAACTAAATATGTGCATTTTATTTTTCGTGTAAAGAATAAAAAAAATGGGACCCATAAAATTTGAGGACGTAAAACATTTGCTTTGTTTGCCTACTATGAGGTCCGGCCATGTTCACTAGTCACTACTAATTAAAAAGGGAAAAAGACGGGCCGGTCCATTATGACCAAATATTGGGCAAAAAAAACCATCAAAGAAACTTGTTATCATACGGCCCCAAAAAACCACCCATATAAATAGGGATTTTTTAGCTGCAGTAAATATTCAAAAAATCACTTCAATTACTCGCACCTCTCCACTTCCCATTACTCGCGCCTCTCACTTCCCATTACTCGCGCCTCTCACTTCCCACGATCTCTGCCAAAACCCTCGCGAAACTAGAAATCAGAAACCTAAATCTCCGAGCAAGAGAAAGCTACTAATCGGCGCGAAACCAGCACCGATAAGGAACTGAATCACCGTTCAAAAACCACCATTAATCTCCGGCGATATCAACAGTAAAAAGGTAAAATTCACATTACAATTTGAGTTCGTCATTTTGTCTAAATCACTGGATATTTTGTTGAAAACACACAAACCAAAATGATTTTGCGGTTTCCGAAACAGACCATCAACATAATAAATGAAAACCATGCGCATAGATCAATAGAACCACCAGCAGAAACATATTGAACCATTAGGTCAAAAAGATAAACCATTTAAAGAATATAAAAAACCCGCATCAGAATATAATAAAAACCATAAGAATAAAACATGCAAACCAATAACATAGACATGTGAAACCACTAAGACAAAAAAAATGAACCATAGAAACATAAAGGTCAAAAAAAAATTCATGCCATCAAATAAATAAAACAGAACCATACAGATAAAGAAGGAGAACCGTTAGCATACCACTAATGAACCATTCATTTAAAAAACAAAACCACCAAACAACACAGTGTAAAATTAGCCTAACACTATAAAAACGTACCATTATTCGATAAAACAGCGGAAATCAGATCATTGAAACTTGAAACTTGTGAATTGTTGACAACCAACGTCTCCTCTCTATACTTAATCAACAATGAGAAATTGCAATCCATTAGGAAACAAAAATTCGGAACAAGGAAGAACCGATGATGAAAACGGAGAAACCGTCGAAACAAAAAAACAAAAATTAGAATAGAAAAAATAGGCAATTGAATCTGAAAAATGTAGTAACAATCAACCCAGCATCAAACGATCAAATATAGAAGAAGAAATCTCTGAAAAAAAGGAATAATGGACGGCGAATCATGCAAAATTTGATTCGCAGATGATTTTCTGCAACCGTTATTGATATTCCCATAAATAAAAAATTAAAAAATATAATTAATACACTAAGGTTAAAAACGTGAAACCACATCAATATTTTGGGTTTAATTGAACAAAAGTGTATTAGAATAGACCTATATGTCAATGAGAAAAAGGTGGTTTTATTTGACTACAAGTTTACTTAAGTGGACCTTATAGACATTAATCCAATTAAAAAGGCTATATATATATATATATATATATTTAAATTGCATGGCTAGCTAGCTTCTTTAAAGTTACATCAACCCATTATAAATTGGGTGGAAATTAAAAATACACCTTTTATAAAGATAGATGAATTTTTTACCCATTTCCTAAGTGTACATGTCAAAAATACCCATTTTTATGTCACTGTTGGGTTTTAATCCACTTTTGGTATATTTGGTACTGGATTTTGTAACAATATACGGACTAATACAATAAATTTGAAGTATATTGGCTGGAAATATTCCTCGTGCCCAATACTGAGTCCCTTTATAGGACAGTGGGTCTGGTCTAAACAATGCCACGTACTGAAGATTTATTTTACTAAGTCTAATCAAATGATTTCCGGTAAAATTTCCCTATAATACTGACTGAAATTTCAATTGATAACCAGTGCTTTAAAATGGTATCAGAGCCTTAGGTTTATTAAGGAATTATATTTATTTATTGCATTTAATTATGTTCCTAACGGAGGAGACTCCAAGAGAAATATGGATCCGGACACTTGTCCGAGATGCTTTGGTTACAGGAATGTTCTCCGATTATTGGAGATTAAAGATCGCAAGTACCAAGAGATATATCTCTCTTTGGCTAACAAGTTAGATGAAGGGATTCACGATCCTTTATCTATAAACGAGAAATCAAGGATCCTCCTCAGGATGAGTAGATACCAAGATCTACAACTAGCAACCCTCTCACTGCAACGAGAGGTGAACCAGCAAAGGGAAATGGGACATTCAACCCATTGTTAATGAATCAAGACAGAAGGGAGACCCCGGCCTTTCGAGAAATCGACCCCGACATATCAAAATTCTCGGTTGATTTAAGGGAGATCCAGAAGACGGTACAAAATTACGGCAACCGCCTAATTAATGTACCCCAGGAGATAAAAAGAATATCTATCCAACAAGATGACATTCTAACCATCTTGAAAGATATTCAAAGTCGAGTTGGCAAATTGGAGAACAGATCTCTTCCCGAAAGAAGGAAACAGATGCTATTCCCCGAAGGACCAAAATATCATTTACCAGTAAAGGATAAAGGCAAAGATCCTCAAGTGGAGAGATATGTACGATTATTTCAAGGTGAAAAATCATGAGTAGCCTTGAAAGAATCGGACTTGAAGATCTACAAGAGTTAGCAGAATCTTTTGCTAACATGAAGGTGGTTGATCTCAAGATGAATCAACACCAGCTGGTGGAAGGACATGCTGCGGTACCATTAAATCAGCAACCACCACCACCACTTGAAGAAGTCATGAGAGAAGCTCGTGATTTCCATGCCGGACCCTCATATACTGCGACGGTACCGGACGAGGCCATATTGATGGAAAGAACTAGAAGAAGGCGACAACCAAGAATCCAAGATTCACCGGTTGGGAAAGCCACCCTTGATCCTATCCATCCATATGGAGTAATGCTCGATCTTGATGAAGTTAGTTTCAAAGATCGAGAAGCGGTGATTGACGAATGGGGAGGAGCGATGCGAATTGCAGCGGCAACTCTCGACGTCAACAAAGAAGGACTGGTTAAGATTCTTGAAACTAGTCTCGCAGGCGTGGTAAAAATCGCCTGGGAAGGATTACACCTCGAAGTAAGAAATCAATGCTTTGAGGTGGAATCCTACACAGAGATTATCCGAAGAATGAGTGTCCTCTTCAAAGACCATTTCATCGGAGAAGGATATTACGAGGGATTCGATAGAGAGAAAAGAAGAAAGTATCTATTGGCGTTATATAATCTAAGACTTACAGTCTTGGATCCAAAGGCGCTAAATAAATTTCTTCAGCTCTTTACGATCTACCAGCATCAGTCAAAAGCTGATGAGACGATTGCAAAGGAAATTTTCTTCTTAAAATTTCCGAGCCCATGGAAGGAGATGATGATAAGTGATTATATCCCCAAGGGCAGTGACAGCATCGCCAAGAGGATGTCTTATGTACATCAAAAGCTTTCAGAGTGGTGTCAACAAGCTACTGCTCAGAAAAATCTGAAGAAGCTGCGAAGAATCAACAAAGCAGCTCACCTAAACTGTGAAGATAATGATCTTCCAGTTGTTATTGGAGGCGAGCCATCAATAACAAAAAGACGAAAGAATAGGTACCAACCCTATTCCAAAGAAAGAAATCCAAGAGGAAGATCTTGGAAGCCAAGGACGATGTGGTCTAGACAGAAGGCTAGATCATACAAAACTGGACAAAGAAGCGGACCAGCCAGAAGCAGGGGTTCGTTCCAAGGATCCAGTTCAAGAACTCCAGCAAAGAAGACTTTTAGAAGAGCTCATACCAGAGCTAATGAAAGTTTTAAAGATTGTAATTGCTGGACCTGCGGAGCCAAGGGGCATATTTCAACAAATTGCCCAGATAACGAGCAGAGAGGCATGCGAAGGTTCGAGTCTACTTCGGACATCGAAGATGCCATATACTACCAAGAATTGGTTCAAGTATACCAGTTTGAAGATATACCCTCAGACGAGAGTATATATGAGCAAGAAGAGATTCTTAGTAGGGATGGAGATTCTGATGGATCTACAGAATCTTCAGACTGAAGCTGAGTCTTGTCATCAGGAGAAAGAGGATCGAACTGGATTTTCCATTCGAACGATGATCTCGCCAAACCTGATCGACAAAATCATGAAGAAAACCTTGAACATTCAGAAGTATCAAGGTTTTAATGCCAGCAACCTAGACGAAGTTCTAAGAAATTTCAGTTTGGGAAGAAGGAAACATCATATCGTCTACGGAATCACTAGACGAGAGATGTCGCTTCCGATCGAGTTTACGGGGAATCAAGTGGAGATGCAATTGATTCCAGCAAGCGACATACGTGAGGATTTGGAGAAACTTAAACCAGAAATTGCCGAAAAGATGAGATGGATTCATATCGGAGCAATTCAACTGGTTCTCAAATCCACGATGTTCACAGGAATTGATGCTCCAATCGACATAGCCATATGTGATAGGAGAATCAGAAACCTACAAGATTCGGTGATGGGAACCATCACGGGGAATCTTTGTGCAGGCCAAGTTGTGGGGATTGTATATCCTAAGATTGCATACAATCTCAACGACTCGGGTTTCAGTAAAGCTCTGACGCTATATCAGGACTTCAAGAGGAAGGAGTTATTGGATGAGGGGAATACACCTTATTCGATAACATATCAGATTTCGTATGCACTTTCCAACTCCCATCATACGGAGTTATTCTTGGGAAAGCCTTTTATCGAAATACCTGATATCTTCAAGAAGGTGACTACAGCAATTGGTCCCGATAGAATGGAGATTCCACAAAGGAGGGAGGTCAACATTCGAATTCAAGAGAGGCCAGTCATAAGACATGATCAAAGTCTTAAGATAGGCTCAGGAAGACTATCCTTCCAAGGAGATAGAATTATATCTCAACCCTTTGGGAGGAAACTTATCCAAGAAAGTCAGCCCCAATTCCCAGGGAATCCTCAAGTTTCAGTCAATCTGAAATGTCCAGAGGGATGGAGAGGGATGACAACCAGATTTGATGCTACAAGATGGGAAAATAACTTTCCATGTAGTGTCTTATATTATCTCCAGCAGCCGGAGGTTAACCATTACAATGGAACCCTTGACCTAGGGGGTTTTATGGTAGAGGTTAAAGGCAGAGCAGGACGAGAAGATGTTCTGATTCTAGGGTGGGATTTTTTGGAAAGATTCAAGCCCTGGAAACCGATGGACCAAGGGATGATGATTACGATAGAAGAAAGACGACTCCTAATCGTATGAC
>JAPKLX010000257.1:142729-180369 GCA_026898415.1 Leonotis leonurus | reverse complement strand
TCAGCAAATGGATCATTCCTGTTAAATACCATGACAGGGAAAACAACCAAGTTCGCAGAAGACGCGTTCGAACGAAAAAGAACTCTTCTGTGGGAAAACAAGATGACGATGAGTAAAGAGACTCATCGTAAATTCTGCAATATGGCTCATGTTGGCCACTGGGAGTCCAGGATATGTTCGGATTGTCCGGTCCAGCGTGAACCTGAGTTCGGAAAGGGCTTCTTACCCAAACCAGATAAGAAGAAGTTCCGAGCCCAAGAGTATGAGGAGACGAAGACTCCTCCAAAAGGAAAAGGCCTAAGGGGCCCTCCAAAAAAGACAGATGGCCGACAGAAATAAAAAGGCCATGTGAAGATAAAGCAGGAGATGCTTTCGGTAAAAGAAAGCATCTGATAAAGCAGCACCCACCAAAAAGAAAACGACAATGGTGGGTGGAAGAAAAGGACGTTCCACCATAAAAAGAATCGTCGGTGGAATAAAAGTTAAAAGATGGACCACTAATTCAAAGAAGGGGTCCAGCCACTAAGAGATGTTTGTGTCGGCAGCATTATTCGGACCTAGCTTCACGTGAAGAAGCTGACGGATAAAGCATCCGAGGCAATTATTGAAGGAAGGAGGAGTCTTCCAACCTCCTATATAAACAAGCCATTGGGGAGAGTAGAGATCATCGAAAAATCTCCTCAGCTTTCTCCACAATAAACATTGTAATATTTATTCTTTCTAGTTTATGATAGTAGTTCTTGCTACCATAGGTAGCTAAACAAGTTAGTCTCCTCCCTAAAGGAGATCTAATTAGTATGTAATATATATTTATAATTCCTTAATAAGATTTGGGCTTTTGTTCATCCTCTTCTAGATCTATATTTTCTTTATTTTTACCAACAAAATATCTATACGCCCCGAGTAGGAAACGAACGAGGGCTGTGCTGTGAGCTGTTGAAGGAATCTGCGTCTGGAATCCATAAGGTGCTCCTGGTGGTTGGACGTGGTCCCTAAAACTTCCGGTAGATACGACCCGGCGGCTTATCGGTCAAAGAAGGTATGAATAGTTGGTATTAATATAGAATTTATTTATACGGAAGTGTGATGGGCCTGATATACGGTTACAATTGAAGTTACACTTACAATAGGGAATGATTATGCCAAACCATTAATGATTATATATGATCTTGAAAAAAAAAAAAAAAAAATTTTTGCTTGGACCGCCCACGATGGTCCGCCCACTATTCACGGGAGGTCCAAGAGGGTTTGTCTAGCGGTTCATGCAATTTTGGATTAAGATCATGTATCTAATCATTAATTTTGGATCATTTATGAGTTTTTGATCATTTATGATTTTTGTGGATTTTATGAAAAGATTAAGAAAAAAGGGTAGTTTTAACATGTGTACAAAAGAATTGGGTAAAAACTACATGTGTTTTCTCAAAAGGGGTAATTTTATGAATTTGCACTTATAAATTTGACATGCATGCATATATATAATCAAGAATCACTTTTGTGGAGATGGGATGTGATCGATTCTTTCTTTTCCTTAGGATAACTAAAATATAAAATTAATGTACTAGCTAGTGTATAGCAAAATAGAATATATAATTAAGGGAATTTGTAACATGCATGTACGAGACATGTCGTATGATCATTCGATGGCATTTAATTAAGAGATAATATTGCTAATAAATACATTTCATTAATGTGAGTGCACATCCATGCATGTGTTGACAAATTTATGTTAGATATTGTTGTTATCTCGAAACTACAGTTTGTGCAACATGTTTCAAGATGTGTTTCAAGAAAGAAAGACAATTGTCCCCGCTAGCGAATCTTTTATACATGATTTTCCTTATTCTCGAATAATGGATTGATCCTTATTGGATGTGGCACCCCAGACATAGGTGATGAGCACCGAACTGGGTTATCAATTTTGTGTGTCATTTTCTTTTTGTGTCTAATTGTGTGCTTCGTCTCACATACTGTCTCACAATTACATAATGGCGTGAGATAGACAAATCTTCCATTAATAATTATTTTTGGTATATATACGTATTATGTACGTATAGCTAGGGTAATTAAACTAACTTGTTTTGAGTCATAAGCGATGGATAATTATATATATCATTTAATTATATATACCATATTATATTTCTTATGTTTTATTTTAGCATAAAAGGAATTTCGATTAATGTCATACTAAATTGTTGCCAACACATTTACCCTTGCCCACCATATCTAAAATTTATGTGTATTTATTTTTTTATATTATTTTGCTTTTATTACTCAACTAGTCCCCTGCCATTAACCAATATAAGAATTATAAGCAAAATTAAAATAATATCATATTAAAGATAAATTAAGCATTTAAACCTACAAAAATAAGCATTAAGAATTTAAGATACACAATAGATAAGTATTAATATATACTCCAAACTCTATGTCTCACTTTTGTGTTCCAAACTCTATGTTCCACAATAAGTTTTACTTAGTTTTTTTTTTTTTTTTTATCAATTTCAATTTTATATATTTTTAACAATTAGTGTCACTTTTCTAATTAATTTTCAGAGTCCGCAATTTCAAGAACAAGGTATGTAATATTTAGTTTTTAATTATTTTTAAATAATTAGTGATTACCGATTCATTATATTGTAATACATTTTTATTTTAAAAATAATTAATTAAAATGATAAATTTAATTATGAGACATCAAGCGTAAGATTTAAAAATGGTATGCTAATCCAATCCTTTCAATTGTGCTACATATATGTGTCACTCTCTATATATATATATATGAACTTTATGCATTGATCACATATATATATATCAACAAACCACGCATGCAAATCATGATTATAATCATAATTTTGCACAAGATAAGTTATGAATATTCTCGTTTCTTTTATGCTATATATATAATTAAATATATATGTTAATTAAGAATCCGAATTGAGCTGTAAATAGAAAGATGTATTAGTATCTCAAACTATCCACGAATTCTGGTATTGCACATGAACTAAAAAATTTTCCCCACAATACATAAACTACCAAGTCTTCGCTTATTTTGCAATCGGGCTTTATTTGGTCAAAACTCTTATGACGTGGACCCTATTGAACGACGTGGATCTCCAACTAAGCACAAACGACGTCGTTTAACATCTAAACATAACGACGTCATTTTGTTTATCTTCCATTTGTTCTTCAAATTGCCTCCAAAATCGATCGTGTTAGTTTGGAAGCAAGGAGATAATAGGGTTTAAGGTGGGAGAGGATGAGTAACAAAACAATAGAGTGATTAGCTAGTAGCAGTGGGTCAATTGATTGGCGTTGAGGCTTGAAGCAACAACATTCGAGCGATTAGGGTTTTATAAATAAGAAGACTGCGATGGGAGACATGTAGGTGCTTGTTTCAGTTTATTGTGTGAAATTGATTCCATATGTCATTTGTTTGTTTTCTCATTGTTTACATTTCATTATTTTGTAGTGATGATGATGATTTTGGGATTTTTATAATTTTATCAACCATGGAGGGTATTTTGCTGAGTATGAAGGGGTTGATGCCTACATGCATGATTGGTACTTAGGGATTTTTGAGTTTAAAAAGTCCAATTTTAGCTTAGCAAGATTGAGTCAAGCAGTTAGGTTAATAGGTTATGCATCATGGAAAAAATTATGGTATAAAATCCCTAAGTCGAATTCATTTAAGTGGATTAAATCTGAAAAAGAAGTAGGTGATATGTTGAAGTATCTAACTGGTGGGATTACAATAATGAGTGTGTTTGTTGAGGATGGGGTGGATGATGGGACTGGTAGAGTTCAAAAATATAAGACCAAACCTAAAGTTGCAGAGGCCTCTGCAGTGCATGAAGTTGCAGAGGCTGGGGTTGTGGAAGGTGCAGGGGCTGGGGAAGGGGAAGGTGCTTGGGCTGGGGAAGGTGCAGTGGTTGTGGCAGAGGCTGTGGTTCAAGAATGTGCAGGGGCTGGGGAAGGTGTTGGGGCTGTGGTTGATGAAAGTGCTGGGACTGAAATGTTGGATGCAGGGCCTACTGTTGACTGGGATGAGATAGATATTGCTAAAGATAGAAAAATTGATGAGAGTGGTCATGGTAGACATTGAAGATGGTGATGAGACAGACAATGAAGGTGGTGATGAAGTTGATGAAGGTGTTGATGAGTCAGAGAGTGAAGGTGAGCCTGATGAAGTTGATGAGGGAGATGGTGAAGGTGAGCCTGATGAAGGTGATGAGGTAGATACTGATAATGCATCTGACCAAGGGGTTTATAGACATATAGATGCATATGTTCCAGCAGAGTTTCAGGAGCCTGTATCAGAGTATGATGATTTTGAAGGTGATGTAGATTCTGAAGGTGATGTGAATTCTGAAGAGAGTGATGAGGACAATGGTGTTGCTAGATCAAGGAGAAATAAGATTTTTTATGATCCCAAATGTGATCACAAAGATCTTGAGTTAGTTATTGGGATGAGATTCCAAGATGGTTTACAGTGTAGGGATGCACTAACAACATATAACATAGAGAAGGGCAAGTTTGTGCAGTTTAGAAGAGTGACAAAAACACAGTGTGAGGGAAGGTGTTTTCCTCCATGTCAGTGGAGGGTGTATGCTAACGTGGTGAAACAAAACCAATCCTTTTGCATCAAGGCATACGATGGAGATCACAGCTGCCCGAGACATATGAGCAACAAGCTTCTCACAGCTAAGTGGATAGCAAGAAAATACTTGAATGTATTTAGAGTTAATAATGACTTCTCAGTGAAAGAGTTGAAGCAAGACATCAAAGAGAGATGGAGATATGATATCCCAAAAGGCAGATTGTACAAGGCCAGAAATATTGCTAGAAGGATGGTCAGAGGTTCTGTCAAACATCATTACGGACAGTTGAGGAGATATCTGGCTGAGTTGAGGAGGGGTGATCCAGAGAGGGTAGATTTGAGTTACTGTTAGGATCTGATCATATATTTAGGGGTTTATATATTGGGTTTAGTTCATTGTTAAAAGGATGGAAAAAAAGTTGTAGACCTATCATTGGTTTAGATGGTTGCCACCTCAAAATATATTTAGGTGGTGTGTTGTTGTGTGCTGAAGGCAAAGATGGAAATGACCAAATGTATCCCATCGCTTGGGCAGCTGTTGAGATTGAAAACGAAGAATATTGGACATGGTTCTTGAAATGTCTAGTAGAAGACCTTGGTATTGAAGATGGAAATGGATACACATTCATTAGTGATCAACAAAAGGTCAGTTTACTTAAATATTTAATTGTTAATATCATATTTATATGCTTCAAGCTAACTGAATATGTAATGTGTTGTGCATTAGGGGCTGGAGAATGCAGTGGTTGTTGTTGCACCTGCTTCTGAACATAGAAATTGTGCACGCCATGTATACATGAGTTGGAAAAAGGATCACAAAGGACCTACTCTGAAGAACATGTTCTGGAAAGCTGTGAGAAGCACTTACCTTGAAGAGTACAAGACTGCATTGGAGGAAATGAAGAAAGAAGACTTGGGTGCATATCATGATTTTGTGAATAGAGACACAAGAAGGTTCTGTAAGACATTCATATCTACTTCTTGTTGTAGTGATATGATAGATAATAACATTAGTGAAACATTCAATGGATATATCTTGAATGCTAGAGGGATGCGTGTCATGCATATGTGTGAGGACATTAGACGGTCACTGATGGTAAGACAAATAAAAAAGCTCAATGATTTGTCTAATGTGAGTGATAGAGTTTGTCCAAACATAAGGAAGAAGATAGAAAAGTTGAGATACTTTAGTGCCAATTGTGAGACATATCCATCTAGTAGAGATTGCTTTGAGGTTCACCACTGTGAACATAGGCTGAAAGTAAATGTCAGGGCAAGAAGTTGTTCATGTAGGCAGTGGGATTTATGTGGAATACCTTGTGTTCATGCAATGTTTGTGATACATTTCTTGAATGATGATCCAATTACCTACGTTTCTGAATACTATACTGTGGAGAAATGCATATTAGGCTATACTAGATGGATAGAACCTGTTTTGGGTGAGAATATGTGGCCACAAGTGGAGGGATATGTGGTGCAACCTCCTGTGATTAAGAAGATGGCGGGCAGGCCAAAGAAGAAGAGGATTCGGTCTACTAATGAAAAAGACACAAGGCATCCCAACAAGCTTCCTAAGACAGGGGTGAAGATGTCTTGCAGAAAGTGTGGAGGACAAGACCACAACATAAGAACTTGCAAGAATGAAGTTGTATCTACAACTAAAGAAAAGGTAAGAGCTGTTGTATGTTTAATGCACGCAATTAACTTAGGGTTTAACATTAACACATATAAATTTTAATTGTGCAGAGAAAGGTGGGCAGACCTCCTAAGCAAACAACTGTTGAGGGGGAAACAAGTGCTGGAGCTGGATCAAGAAGTGCTGGAGCTGGATCAAGGGGTGCTGGAGCTGGATCAAGGGGAGGCAGAGGTAGAGGTAGATCCAGGGGAGGCAGAGCTGCACAAATAGCTCGAGGCAGAGGTGAAGTGACGGGCAACATATACATGCACCAACCAGGTGCAAGACAAGTCTTCCAAGTGAACGAAAGACGTGATGGTGCATCTACTTCTCAACAGTTAGGTCATTCAACACAAGAGAGTAGGAGCATGTCTTCAGCACCTAATTTCTCACAGTAGGAACTATGGTTGATGTTTTTTTGAGTGATATGTTGCATTCACAAACTTGAAACCATATTTTGTAAGTTGTGTTATACGTAACTTCAGGATCTCTATATTTTGTAAGTTGTGTTGTATACACAAACTTGATGACATCAAGTAGTAGGATGTTTTGGGTTGAATTAGAAACATATTTAAGCTATTGTTGCTCTTTACAAGTTATATGTTGCCCTTTACAGTATTAAGCTATTGTATTTTGTTAGACATGAACATCTCATTGAAATACAAGAAAATACATCAATGATATAGATGCATTAACATCAACCAAAGTACATCTCATTAACATCAACCAAAATACATCTCATTAACATCAACCAAAGTACATCAATACATCATTACAACTACTAACACATCATTGCATTAACATCAACCAAAACACATCATTACATTGAATATTTGTTCAAAATACATCAATCAAAGTACACCAATACATCACTAACATCTCTACTTATAGATGCAATGTAACAATAAGAAAATAATAACTACAATTATATATGCATTTCTAGCTTTCCTCTTTAGCTTCTTCATTGTAAATTCTTTTTTTTTCACCAATACTTTCAACTCTTCAACCTCAGCACATTTTACATCAATTAGTGCATTCAATTCTTCAACTTTAGCTTCCATTTTTGAATTGTTAAACGCCACCATCATCCTGGAGGAATGCAACTGCTCAAGTGCATTGTTTCTTTCAAGCTTTAACTTGTTAACACACACCTTGTAATATGTATCCAACTCAGGATCTAACCATCTCCAAAAATTACAGTTATCCCACTATGCAACAAACATGAAGAAACATAGCAATCAATATTCAGTTTTCAACAATTAACAAGAAACATAACAATCAACAAACATTACCTGTCTTCTCTCACAACAATAGAACCTTCTCTCTGGATTTTTTTCACTATGAGAGGTGTCTACATATGCTGGAATACCATGGCCACACAAGACTGCTCTTTCGAGTACATTCCTTGAGGTTGACGACGAGCTCGACATTGACACACTCAGCTCGACTTTCCTTCTGCAACCAATCTAAAATTTGAATGTTATTCTCCAAAACCGCTCAATCGAGCTCCTATCCAATCAAAATCCCTAATGCTCAAATAGTTTATCCAGCAATCAATCGAAGCACAATCTGAAGAACAAATGGAAGATAAACAAAACGACGTCGTTTTGTTTAGATGTTAAACGACATCGTTTGTGCTTAGTTGGATATCCACGTCGTTCAATAGGGTCCACGTCATAAGAGTTTTGACCAAATAAAGCCCGATTGCAAAATAAGCGAAGACTTGGTAGTTTGTGTATTGTGGGGAAGATTTTTTAGTTCATGTGCAATACCATAATTCGTGGATAGTTTGTGTATTTACTGGCCATTATCCATATATATATATATATGAACTATGATGCATGATTGATGGGAAAGAGATGGACATCTATCTATCTATATATCTTAAAGTTGGCTGCCGCTGCTCAACCTATATACATATACATGCATCAATTAAACATTGGACCATTGAACCACACATTCTCCATGTGATCACATGTGATCCATCCACCTACAACCCCACCTTTATATCATTTCATTTTATTTATTTATTTATCCAATTACTTAAACCCCAACATGCAGCATATGAAAGATGCATATGGTTTGTGGTCCTTTTGCTCTTTCAATGTAAAATGAATTTACTTTCTTTACATACATATACAATGACATCACTTTATGATTATCTTCTCAAATTTATCCCATCCAATACCTACCTACTACCTACACGTATATCATGCATTTGGCTGGCTCTATACTTGTATCAATTCATTTATGATTTTGAATCATGCATGCATGCATGTGTGTGTATATATATATATGGAACAACATTGTATACACGTACGCCCATTGAAATTAATTAAATGAGCTAGCTATAGCTAGAATTAATTTTACACAAATTATTATATATAAGTGTTTGAGCTATATATATATGAAAAAGCGATATTCGTGTACATATGATCACCAATTCACCATTGAATTGATCGACGTGGACAGACAAAAGTTACAGACTACATATATACATATATCTGCATCATGTCTTCTAATACAGTCTCACAAAATTCCTTCTCCTAACCCCTTCACGTGTGGGACATGTGATGTAAGTGGTCACAACAACATATATATTACATATACATATATATATATATATTAATTATTGCATTTAATTAGTTTGCTCTCTCTATATATATAATGATAATATGGGTGATCGAATATATATTGTTTCCCCACTGCTCATATTCTCCAACGCACATTCAATGAAAAGAGAAAAAGAGACAGAAAAGTGAAGAGAAAGCCCCTCCACAATTCCACCCTAATTAGATTCTTCTCAAAAGAACAAGAATATACACTACAAGAAAATATGGTTTTAATGACATTGAAACATGCCCTAAAAGATTGTCTATGCCAACATTTTATCTATCCCTACAGTTATTATTAATGTCGTCTATTTCAATGTAGCAATAGCTCTATTTAACTTTTACGACACCAAAAAATGACGCTTTAAGTTATTTCTCATTTTGCAGAATTAAACTATTATGACATCTTAAAATGCCTCTAGACCTTAGTTTATGAATTATATATATATTATTTAGTATTTCATTGAAATTTATAATTGTTGTTAATTTACAATAAATTAAAATAAAGAAAATAAATTAATCAAATAACATTCAATGAAAAAATATTGTATTTATTAAAATGAGAAAAAAAAATCTAATTACAAAATAATTCAATAACAAGAAACAAAGCTAAAAAATCTAGAAATGTAAATAATCTTATCAATTTTGTAGATCTAAAATAATTAACTATCTAAGACTATAATATAAAATAACTCAAAAAAACATCTAAGAGTATTCCCCACACCAAGGATCTTCAGACTCTTCACTAGAAAAAGTTTGTCAATGCGCGTGAATACAAGGACATACTTGTATCTTCTAAGTTTCACCTGAAACAAAAATCAGTGACATGTTAGATTTTAAAATTTTATTTTTGAAAAACTTAATATTCATCAAGCAAACCTATTGTATTGTACCCAACGGTAAGGTCGATCAACTCTTTCATCAAGGCATCTTCATGTACATTTTCAAGTGAGAGTGAAAATAATCATAACGGAAAATTAGCCGATATAAATCTGCAAAACCAAAAAATAGAATTCAATAAAAATCATAATGTATTTCTTACCAACTTTAACTTTATCATTTCTTGGATTGAAAACTACAGTAGAAGATTTGAGAGTTATATTTGACACTACAATAGATTTAAAAGATAAATAAAGTGGTCGTTCTATCTGAAACGAACAATGTTGCCTTTATACAACTCATGACACTAAACATTATACAACTCATGACACTAAACAGATACGTAGGACTTTGAGGATATTTTACTTTATGTTCTAGCAACATTCTACTGTCATGTTAATTCATAGATATGCCAACCTAGCTATTTTTCTACATTAATAAAGATACACCAATGAATGAATGTGTCTCTTGTATATACATCTTCATTTCTTCATTTTGTGAGTATAAGGTTCAATAAAACATATTAGTACATATCACTTGTCTAATTAATTAATCGTTATGAGATACCACCAAGAATAACCTTCACTTTCAAAAGAGTGAGCAAGCAAGATTCTCACTTTTTAAGTACAAAGATATGCTCCTGCTACATTCTTCTATACATAGACCTATAGAATATAACTAAAAGTTAATTATACCTTAGCAAAAATTGCATGAATTAGGAGAGAAATATAGAAACAATCCTCCAATATAAATCTACTTCATTAGCTTAAAATCCATTCAAGACATCATTCGTACAAGAAACATTCAACAAAATATTGCCTTAAAGAATGTATAATCACATCTTCTCATGCTAATAACAAATAGATCAAACTAAGCTCTTAATTTTCCATGCCATAATTCAGTTTGCTCTCATCAATTTGACCTAAAAGCACCACATATATTAGATTAAATAAATTTACACTATATAATTAAAGAAGAAGAAGAAATTATTGATATAGAAAATTTAGACATGGACTAGTGAATACCGAATCACCTTCTGATACATGGTGGCGACTGTGGGTGGAGAAATCGAGACTTGACATCCCCTGTTGCACACGAATGGACCGAAAGGAAGTTGCTTGCTGCACGAGACGATGAGAAAGATGGAGAAATCGAGACTTGACATCGAATCTGCGTCTACACTGCAAAAAAATACGATGGGTGGTTCAGCGGCGCAGGTGTTCAACAAAATTATTCAAATTTAGGGCTTTTGCCCAATACTTATTCCATCGACTGATTTGGGAGTAGATGAGTCGAGTTCGGAAATGAATTAATCGTAAACTACGAGTTCCACCGGAAAACATGAAGATGAAAGAGAAATTGGCGAGAGAGTTATGAGAGGAGGTTATTTTGCAGGAGAAAACGTGAATGATTGAGGGAAAGATGTGATTTGGGGGAAAAAAACAAAATTATGAGAATAAAATAAATAAAATATGTGTGATATTTTTGAAATATTCTTTTTAGTTAAACAAAGCATTTTTCGACCAATTGTTTACGCTAGACTATACATGCGAAATTAAGTTGTAAATATGGTATGTATGTAATTTTTCCCATTTATTTGTTGGCTAAGCTAATAAGGCATCAATATGTGTTATTATTTCTGTAATATAAAGGCGTTTATTTTTCTCTGTTGTAATATTGTTAATGAAATAATAAAGTGACATTGATTATAAATTTTGATGCCTCAATAACTACATATACCCACATCTTCCGTTTAGTGTCACTATTGGTGTGTAGCTATAGGCATTTTTTGTTGTAGTGATATATATATAGAGAGGAGAGTTCAAATGTTAACCTTACCCCCACGTGTTAACTAGGATCCATTACTGATCGTTGATTTGTTTTGATCTATGGTTATAATTCATTCCATTATTTTAATATTAATTTATTATTTTAAAGGTTATAAAAGTAAATTTGTTTTGATCTATGGTTATAATTATATGGAATCATGATCGTCTAAATACACTTGATCTACGGTCCTAATTGGATACTAAGTTAACACCTAAGGGTTGGATCCTATTAGATCCGGACTATATATATATATATATATATATATATATATATATATATATATATATAAATATGCATATTGTACGTGTACCCTAGATATATATAATGCAACGTACCAAATGGGTCCCACAATATCTAGCTTGGTTTTATATTACAAGTATAAATACCCTTCCAACCCTCCACTTAATTCTTCAAACCATCAATACAACAAAATCTGATCACTTGTAAGAAAACCAACACTAGTTCATTTATATATAATTCAGTCGATCGATCTGAGATGTCGGGTGTTTGGGTGTTCAAGAACAATGGGATGATGCAACTGGTGGAGAACCCGGGAGCCGCCGAGTACAGCGATAGCAAGCGCAACAGCGGCGGCTCCAGCTCGAAGCGGAAGGTGCTGGTGCACCTTCCGACAGGGCAGGTGGTGTCTTCCTACTCGTGCCTGGACCAGATATTGAAGGGTTTGGGGTGGGAGACGTACTACGGCGACATCGATCTCATCCAGTTCCACAAACGCTCCTCCATCGATCTCATATCTCTGCCCAAAGATTTCAACAAGTTCAGCTCCATTTACATGTACGACATCGTTATCAAGAACCCTAATGTCTTCCACGTCAGAGACATGTGATGTGATGTGGCTCCATCCCTCCACACACACATATATATATATATATATATACACCCTTCGACTTCTCCTAGGTTTTGGGATTCTCTGTCGTCTATTGAAAAAAAAAAAGAGTGTGTTAATGGATTTTTAGTTTAATATTGTTGGAGTGGTACTTTTAGTTTAATGTGTTGGTTTGGTGTGATGGGTTGATTCTTCTTAGGATGGATAAACCCTAGTTAGATTTTTGCTTTTTTCCTTGTATTTTAATTTCTGCATGGAAAGTTTGTAATAATGATCATATATATAATTTTTCATCAAATTTCACAGTTATATGTTGTTGCAAATCGGCTTCCACTTATTTTAACTATACATATACTATATTTTATACTAGTTTTGTATACCATTAATCGTGCATACAGATACTTATTTGGATTACCTAAAATGGTGATTCTTGACATTACTTATGTGTAGCGCATCAACCAATGAAAAAGGTGATATATCTCGTGTTGCACATATTAATAATTTAATGCAAAAATAACACCTATTATAATTAATGATTTAAGATTCAATATATATGCTTTTCTTATATGTACTATAAAATTAAAACTATAATATCATGTCATGTGTCATTTCGGAAGAATACAACATAAAATGTCATATGATTATATAATATGTACAATAAAGGTCCCTATTACAATTGTGTACATGAGCGCTAGTGGGCACGGGGAGGGAGCAGGCGAAACGTGTCGTCGTTCATAATGGAAAGCAAGATACCACTACTGCGCCTCTTTATTGGACTGCAGACGAGAACACAGTGGTCTCTGACCAGGACCAGAAACCAATTCGAATTTGGATCTTGGCATGTCTGTGGTTTTTAACCATAGACATTTTGCAAGGAAGTTGGTGGGCTCATTCTGAATTAGGTTGGGGGTGGCTGGTGGGGTTTCAGCCATTTCGGGATGTATAAATTCTTGAATTACTATCCCTGCCTCTTAGTATGTATGCCCTTAGTTCCCTTCAACTAAAGTTAATTTGTATGATTTGTGACGATCGATGCTTGTTTCAAATAATAGCTAGGCATATGTGTTAAATAATACATTTATTAATTGGAATATGTGTTAGTATGGATTAATAATTAATAGAACATTATACTCCAACTGCAGCATATGTTAGTTCCACGTACTACAATAATGTTGGGTTCTATATCTGATCTGTTTGTGCACAATCCATGCAGCAACCAACAATAAATTGAAATTGCTACAATTTAATTATAATACTGTATATATGACAAATGAATTAATGTACGTAAGAACATCATAAGTAGTCTCATGCAAAATGAATAATATCGATCGAACGTATGCATTATATTAATTAGTTGTTGATTAGACATGCATCATGGATTAATATTATTTAATTTATATGTCATTTGCCAAAAAATTCAAATTAAATTCAGTGGTGATTGAACTCATATATGCATGAATTAATTAAAGAATGGGTATATATGTCTAGAAGTTTCCAAGAAGTGGCTAGGAATTGGATAATTTGGACGGAGAGGTGGAATATGATGATATAATAAGGTCCCCATTGATGGATCGGAATCAAAACTAAAAGCTAAGGGAGGGCTGAGAGCATAGGCCTTCACGTGCATGTGGGCTAATTAATCCACGTGGATCCACATAATTCTCTTTGTGCTAGGCTACCCGAATTCCAACTGTCACTTTTCAATAATGTTTGATGATTCCAATATACTCCCTCCGTCCCACTAAGCATGACACCTTTTTTTCCGGCACAGTTATTAAGAAGAGTGTATAAAATAGTGTAAAAGTGATAAAAGTGGTAGGGTCCACACCTTTTTGAAAAGATAATTTTTTCTATTTATGGAATGTGTCATGTTTAGTGGGACGTCCCAATAAGTAAAATGCGTCATGTTTAGTGGGACGGAGGGAGTACAAAACTTCATTCAAGCTCCACTTGTTTGATAACGGAACTAGATTAAGCATTCATCTTTTAAAGCTCAACAGATAAAAGAGACATGCACAATTTGATATATTAGTCCGAAACTCATCGGACTTTTATTGCGCAAAACTCATCGGGCCAATGAGTCGGGCTATTTGAGTTTGAAAATTTTCAAGCTTTTATATTTTAAGCCCAAATGGATCGTGTGAGCTGGGTAAGCCTATTAGGTCGGATTTTTTCGGACCAATTTTAAGAGCTCTACTAAAAATATATGAATCACCAACCATCATTCATCACTTAGGCCCCGTTTGATAGATATGTTAGGATAAGAGTGGATATGTTAAATTTTGTATGGGGAGTTAGGATATGAGAAGTTAAGTTTAATATGAGTTTGTGTTTGGTAGATAAGATAAAAGTAAGGTGTTAGTTAGGTTACGAAGTAAAATTACATTTTCGTCCTTACAAATAATAAAAATATTAAAATATCAAAAATATCCATTAAATGCATATTCAGTCCTAGAAATTGAAAATCGTATCTATCGCCAAAAAGATGAATTCATCGTCAAATAATCTCAAGATTCAAATTGTTGGAATCAACAATTCATTACAAATGATGAATGTATCAATAATTCATTTGAAATATCAAAATTGACATGAATTATCTGTAAAAATAGGAGTAATTGAAGTGATGGGTCCTTCACTGAGAAGGAATTGCAGTAGAAGCCAATTTCAGTCGTCTTTGAAGTCAATCTCAACCAATTTTTTTATTTGAAGCCAATTTCAGCCGTCCCAGAAATATAAAAACCATAAAAATGTTTAAATACGGCAAAACCCAGAAAAATCAGATAAGCAAGAGGCAAGGCGGCGGCGGCGACACAGAGGATGAGCGGCGGGTGGTGGCGAAGACACAGAAGATGAACGGCACGGCGGCGGCGGCAACACAGAGGATGAGCGGCTCGGTGGTGGCGGAGACACAGAGGATGAGCGGCGCAGTGGGGGAGGAGACACAGAGGATGAGCGATGCGGTGATGGTGGTGGCCACACGAAGGAAAGAGAGGCAGCGCGATGGCGAACACCAGAGGATGAGGGACGCAAGATGAATATGATAGAGGGTGGAAGAGAGATAGTCTAGGAGTTATTTTTGGAAGAGTATCAAATTTTATCCAGCTTAATTTTAACTTGCCCTTTTGGTGAGTTTGCTAAGAGAGGTGAAACAGTTGCTTTAAGACGGGCCCTTTTGGTAACACGGGCCGTCCTCTTTCTTTTTTAAAGCTACCAAACGCATGAAATGGCCTGTTTATTTTAACTAACTAGCCCAAACAAGGGTACCAAACGGGGCCTTAATTTGTTATATAAAACTTATATTGGATACAAGTATATTGGAGAGTGGAGAAGAGAAGTCTTGAACTCTATTAATGATTGGATATTTGTCTAAACTTAGCCCACACAAATATTCTTACAGCCCAAACCCAAGCCCAAGTCCAAGCCCAAATATGAAATATATATACACACACCACCAAAATACATCGACATAAAATAAATAAAATAAAGAAAAGAGAAAAAATAAATTGAGCAGAGAAAAAGGGCTCACGATTCACCACGTAGCATTTGGTACTGGGAAGTGGAAACCCTAATTTGTAGCTGCGACAACGTTATCTGATCTGCACAAAAGTCATCTATGGCCGATGAGACCGTGGTCACGCTGTCACAAGCTAGCCCGGTTGCCGGAGATGGCCACAAGAGAAAGCTCGAAGATTTCGAGCATAGAGACGCTCCTGAAGCGGTTACAGAGTCCGACCACAACTCGGATCACGACTCCTTGAAGAACGGATCGCAGGAGGATGGAATTGGCGGTGTGGACGAATCTGAGGCTAAACGCCCCCGTTTGGAGAGCAACGGCGATACTGTCGGTGAGGCTGACGACTCAGGTGATTTTGCTGAAACGCTTTTTTTTTCTTTATCATTGATTCATGTGGTTGTTTTTATATGTATCATGGTTTTTTTTTTAGCTTTTGATGTTTTTCGAGGGCTACGTGTGTGCGGTTTGTGATGCTTTGTAGGGTTAGAATTGAAATGTGTTTGGTTGATTATTGTGAATGTGTCGAAAGTTTCATATCCAAAATTATTTATTGATTCCTCGAAGTATTGTATTGAAAATTTAATTTTCTTGAAGCTTTCCAATTGTACTGTGATTATGTCGGCTATGTTTGACCATATGCTGAGCTTCTACGCCTAGGAAGTGGAAAAACTGAGGCTTCTCTAACCGTGTTGAATATTAAACTTTTTAGCAGTACCACAAAATGGGCACACGGAAGAAGAGAAGGAAGATGAACCTCAAAAGGAGTCAGAGGTGCCCGAGTCTGAGGGGCCTGAGTCAGAAGATAAGAATGCCCAGTCTTTGGAGCGTCAAGAACCTACTGAAGAATCTACTGAAGAGCCACCTGAGACAATCACTGAACAAACTGCTCTTGAAGACAATGAGAAAGCTGATGTTGGAAGTTCTGAAGAACCGGAACAACCAAATGTAGAACCTGTAGAAGAGTCTTCAAATCTTCCAAGAGAGGGGGATGTTCCAGTCGAGTTTGGAGAAAGGCAATCAGGTTCAGATACCCAAATACTGTCTCGCAAAATGGAGGTTCCTAATGACAAGGTAAATTGGTTGAGTAATTTACTATGCCTACTTTGTGCCTTATGTTTTCTTGTTTGATATCAAGTTCTGGGCTGCTTTCTGCTTCGTTCATTATCCTAACTTATGTTAGGATCAAACAAGTATTTCGTTTTTCCATATGTAGTAGAAGAAATCTCTATTAGAAATTCAAAATATAAAATTAGGGGTCTGGTGGACCATCTTGAACATCTATCCAATGTCCAGGCCCATCTCCATGCTGTGGAAACATCACAGTAATGCTACTTATTTTTGTGTGTCAGGTTGGAGTTGTGATAGGCAAGGCAGGGGATACAATTCGATCCCTGCAGGACAATTCCGGTGCAAAAATTCAGATTGTGAGGGATGCTGATGCAGATCCACGGTCTACAAGCAGGCCTTTGGAACTGGTTGGGACCTTGGAAAGTATAAACAGAGCAGAGAGGTTGATAAAGGATGTGATTGCAGAGGCAGGGTTTTGTTTTACTTCTGCTTAGTTCCTAGCACCTGTCCTTTGTGTTCTTATTATCTAAGTCTAATAAAAACTAATCATGTATTGTTAGGCTGATGCGGGAGGTTCACCATCACTTGTTGCTCGAGGGTTCAGCACTGTTCAGGCTGCCAGTGGAGGTGAGCAACTTGAAATTCAAGTACCAGTTGAAAAGGTTTGTTCTTCACCTCTCATATGCTATCTCTTTATCTGCATGTATAATTTTGTATAAAAATATATGCGTGCCTGTATTATGTACTACATATGTGGAAATGAGGCACTAATAATGTTCTGCTTCTTTAGGTTGGTCTAATCATTGGGAAGGGTGGAGAAACAATCAGAAACATGCAGACTAGATCCGGGGCACGCATCCAGGTGGTAGATACTACTGAATTACTTTGGGTAATGATGGGTTCCTTTTTATAGCTAATAATTTAATCCCCTTGCTGTCTATAGCTGATACAACCAAATGGTGCTGAGGGAGACCAATCTAGTGAGAAGATGGTCCGTGTGACTGGTAACAAGAAGCAGGTTGAGACTGCAAGAGAAATGATCAAAGAAGTTATGAATCAGGTGTGTCTAGATGTTTACCCTTCTTTTGTGAGATATCATGTGGAGTGTTGCACATGCATTTTTTTCTGCTTAATGTTCAATATGAATTGTACTGACTGAATTAGCATGTATGGTTACTCATCAATGTCCTTTTGTTTTGTTTTGGAGACTCTGCACGACACTTCGTGCAACTAAGTGGTCTTGGCACGTAACTGAAATTAGTATGCCTGCTTAGTAAATCTCTTTCCACATGGGTTTCCCTATTTTATTAGTTGAATGTTTCATTAGTAATCCTTTTGGCTTTCTGTATGGCGTGAGGGTTCTCTATATTGTTTCTGTTAAATCCAAAGTAAGAGGCCTTGATTCTAGACTGTAGTGTGATAGATGACATCCCTGGATACTCCTGATTGCTTACTTTTCAGAAAATATTTCTTCTGCAAATGAGTTTTTTCTATTGCTGATGGACTTTAACTGGCCAGGATGATATTCTAGCAAAAGATACATGATTATAAGTTTTATATGGTACCTGCATGTTTCAGTCTCGACATCTGCTCCGCAGTATTTGCTATGTCTATTGGATTTATATGAGTTTTGATGTTAGCTGCATTGTTACATTCTAAATGTACGGGGTTGTGGCTAGGTTCTTTGGATTAATGATAATTTTTTAACTAATTGGGCATCAAAGCAACCAGAAAATGGTTCAATTGTGTCGTCTCACAGTTTATTTATGAGGGTTTTCATATGACTTCAACTGGTGCCTTCTATAAGTTGAGAATATCCCTTGATAATGACACCACGGGATGCAGGATTTATTACTAAGTACCAGTGATACGCATGCCTAGCTAGTTCTCTTGAATGCTGTTAGGAAAATCTTAAATTCAAAATAAGATTTGGGTTGCCATGATTTATCTGTCTTGAAGGTGCCAATTTTTCGAATTGGTTGACTTAAAAATGCAGCTTTGGCTTTTTTCTTTCACTTCCAGTTCGCATTGCCTTCTTGGTGTATCAATAACAACCACTATTCTCTTGCGTCACCAGAAGAGAGGTACCAGGCATTATACCTCGACATTGCAGGATGTTAATAGTTGGTAAGATTGCTTTGAGACTTAGAAGCTGATATTGATACTACTAGGGAGGCTATGTGGCATGCCTGATATCATATTTTTGAGACTTGTTGGAAAACAGTGCCTCATATAGTGAAATATCTTCATGAAGTAGTTTGGAATCTTTGGATCGATATAATTAAATCAATTCCACGTGGGGTATTGGAGAATATGGTAGCTATCATTCTTATATATGTTCTTTGGCTGTTTGGTTGCCATTATAAGATCAACTAGGTTGAATATAGACTTATTATTTAGCTCCAAATTCATTCTTATGTTTATGTAATCTCAGGATGATTCCCATTTCTTTTTTGATTTATTTGAAAATGCCTAACAGCTGTGAATGAATTCCCTAGCCAGAGTTGCTTACATCTCTTACTTTTATGGAATTTGTTATGAGTTATAAGCAAAATTTGGTTTGCTGTTCTAACCAAAGCACATGTGGATAGGAAATGACAGAAGTTGTGCTGAGTTACATACTGCAACAGTTTATATTGTTATACTGCAAAGGTTTATATTGATCTTGCTCATAACTGTATTGTTTTCTCCCTTATTTTGTTGCTTTGGTTTCGCTTCGGAAGTCATTGTTTGATCTTTCATGTGACCACATCTCTCTTTAATGCAGCTGTTATATTAGATCTATATTTACTCATTATTTAATTGAATTATTCCTGAATTTGTTTTAGCATCAATTTCTTACGGATGGATCTTGGTTTCTTAAGTAGTTTAAACATTGATATGACCGGTAATCTCTTGCCATATTTGAGCACCTTCATATCATAGTGTTCTCTGATCGATTATTTGTCACTCGTTAAATTATCCTCTTATTGTCTGGTTCAGGGCCAGCGATTAGTCCATGAGATTAGACATGTATTATGAGCTATTGCAACTTGTATATACCGTTTTTATTGTGTTATTATTGCATCCTTGTTTTATGCCTACTTATTTATTCTTATTCAATCTTCTTGCGTAGACCATAAGACCATCACCTCTCTCTGGAGGATACAACCAGCAGGGTTACCGTCCACGTGGATCTGTTGCTCCACAATGGGGGCCTAGGGGTTCTCATCATGCACAATTCTCTGGTTACGATTATCCACACAGATACCCTTCTCAGAGTTCACAATATCCTCCATCATATGGTAATTATCCTCCACCACAGGCTCCAAGAAGCAACTTTGGTCCAAGTTGGGAGCAAAGACCTCCAGCATCAATGCATGGACCTCCATCTCAGGTTGGTGATGTTTATCTATTTTTAGCCGTGTCTTATATCCACTAAATGCTGATACTAATAGACTCTCTCTTACTCTTTGGCGGCGTTTGTTGATCAGGGCAATTATTACGGGCAGCAGCCAGGCTCAGATTATGGGCATGGAGCTTCTTACACCCAACCTCCTTCACAACCTTACGGTCATGGGTATAACGAGGCCAAATATGATCACCCTTCTTCCGCCCAACATTACGGGCACATGGGCTCTCAGCCAGCACCATATGCTCAGGGTGGTGCACACTCTGGTTATGGTCATCAAGACCAATACGGAAAGCCACCCATGTATGGCATGCAGGCACAAGCACCTCATTCTCTGCCCTATGGCCAGCCTAGGCCAAATCAGCCCACAGAAGCGCATTACCCAAATCCCGGTTCAGCCACTCAACCATATGGTCAGAATATCCCGCCTCAACAGTCCTACCCCTATGGCTCAAGTGCACCTATGCAACAAACTTACCCTCCCTATGGAGGAACAACTGACGGATATGGTCATACTGCAGCTGCAGCATCTGCTGCTTCTGCATATCCATCTCAAGGTGTTCAGCCCGTAAGTGGTTATACTCAGCCTGGAGCCCAACAGCCACCTGCATATCCTCAGGCAGCAACTGCTGGTGGTTACGGCTCATATCCCACTGCTCAAACTGGTTATGCTGAGCAATCAGCTACCAATAATACTACTTACGGGTACCAAGGTCAGACAGATCCAGCATATGGTGCTACACAAGCTTCAGCAGCTGCTGCTGGACAGTCAGGCTATGCTCAACCTGCACAGGCTCAGCCTGCCTATGATCAGTCGGGTGGCTATGGAAACGCTGCTGCAGCAACGGGATACGGGATGAGCGCGTCTCCCCAGCCTAATGCATATCCACAATACGATTCGAATCAGATGTATGGTGCTCACCGTTGAATTTCGATTAGTGAAATGATGAGAGGAAGGTCTAGGATTTAACTGTAGTATATTTGCGGACAGGAACAGTGATAAAGAGTAGCAGTGAGCAATATGCTTATATTTTTTATCTTCTCATTAGTTCAAAATCTTGTACCCTCCATCCATCCAAACTTGACATTGAAACAAAGACAGCTATTTGTTTTATTTCGGCTTTCGATTTTTTCCTCATTTTAGTGTTGCATAATGGTACTGTACACTACTAATAGACATAACAAAGTAACAAACGTTGGTTGGTATAAATAAAACGTACTTTGCTTGAAATTGTTTGTTATGTTTTAATTTCTACTTACATGATATAATTCTGTTTGATCTGCAACTTTAAATATTAATTTCTACAAGATTCAACCTTTTCTAATCGGAAACGCATGAATCAGGATTTGTTATTCTAATCGTGAAGTATCCTCTTGTGTGATTTGAATACGCGAGTTATAATCACCGTTTAATTACCGAATACGAAAGTTAGGGTTAAACAAGCTTTAGGGGAATTCCTATTAAATACAAATGCATGCTTGGATGTGGGATTAATTGGTGTATGAATATCTAAACCTTAGGCTTCAATCTCTTAGCTGTTTTAATCCAATTCTTGTCTTGATCTAGTTTAAACAAATCTTTCTAAAATTGGTTAGAGTATTTAGCATATTTAAATTTGTGCCTAGTAGTGTATTAATTGATAACCCCTGCATAGCTTTCCATCGAGATCTGACTGGGGTTAAGTTGCCACGTGCAATCGACCTCGTTATTATTTGCGAGAACCCTAGAAACACACGTTTTTAGGTTAAACAGAGCTCGAACTCGAGATTTTCACGAGCCAAATTCAAGCTCAATTCCGAACCGGACACGAGCCGAACTCGAGCTGAATTCGAGCTCGAATATGTTATCTCGAGCCGAGCTTGAGCACGAATTTAAAGTTCGAATCGAACTCGAACCCGAGCTCGAACATGCAAAATATTAAACGAGTCGAACCCGAGAAGACCACTACTCGGCTCAGCTCGGCTCGTTTGCAGCCCTAGCAGTCATTACCGACTAGACTGTCCAAGTCTGTCTAGACTGTGACTTTATATTACAAAGGAGCCGACTGTGTTACCTTCCGTGATCATAGATACACCACACAGTCTACCATTGTAATAAAGGGACTTGTTTGCAATTCAATATATAAAGCAATAAAATGCAATATAATAAATGCAAATCAATGATAGAAACATTTATTCTTATTAAAGTGAAATTGAAAACATGTCTGATACATCGTCAAGCATAAAGAATGCTTTGAATATACAAACCCTAACAATCACTAACTACACAATCTACATGCTAGCTACACTGATTGATCTCGTGGCTTCAGAACTTAGTGGTGATATTGATATTGAGGTAAGAAGTAGAATGGCTTCAGAACTTTCTAATCGTGATGCAACAGTAGTGAGGAATGCTTTGAGTGGTGAGGTGATTGATCTCAAAGCTGCTACCGAAGTCATTTGTTCGCGTACTTCAACTCAGATACAACACTTCAAACAAATTTACCATGCACGATTTCATACTCACCTTGAGCATGATATTGAATACCATGCAACTGGTGATCTCAAATCGGTCAGCACTCTCTTTCTCTTTCAGCAAATTTACATTTCACCCAATGCAGATTAGTAAAATGGTGTTCCCTCAAGAATTGGTAGCAAAACAATCCCAATTTCTTTTTTCGGCAAGATATATCACCGAAAACTCTAGCTTTATATTTTCAAGATGACTTACCAACATAAGATAATCAATTACCGGACTATTAACTAAATATTATTATATTATCATATATGCATAATATATTATAACAAATTAAGTATATTTATAGTTATATTATACATTTGAAATATTTATATTCTTAAATTAAGAAGAAGAAACAGTAGGCTCCTTTGAAGTGTTTCTCACTTGCGAATGACTGCGGCGGATTTTCTCCAGACTGTAGCTGCAGCGCGCAACCACACTGATTGATCTCGTGGCGTTGTACATGGTGGATTCTCATCATTATGTCCACAGAAAAACTCATTCATATTTCTGTATACTAGTCTAGTGAGTCTTATGACATCAACGTATGAACGGTTGTTTACACAAAAAATTAAAGCTAACATAATCGAAACTAAATGCCATATCAAATGTAGCTTTGTCTCACTTTGACGTCTAAATCCAAAAAAGATGAACGTCCCAATACTAAAGATGAAACATGAGTGACTTATAGCAAAGCCCGCACGAATGTGCAATGGCCCGCTACCAAAATAAAGGTTGTTGTATAGCGCCGCTATGCCCCATAGAGAAAGTCCACAAAACTCGTAGAGCTTGTTTGTGATTACAGTTGCTATTGGGTCGCTCCGACTAAATTGTATTGCGAGTATTGGAATGACAAAACTTATTATGTAGGTTAAAACCGCCATTCTACAAAATAAACAAAAAAAAATGCATCAATATATATATTATTAACTTTAATCACTATTATGAAATAAAAATAATAATACTCCCCCAAAAACATGCACTATTTGACCCGTTGCGGGTTTTAAGAAAATATTGTTGACTTGAGTGTAATAGTATTATTAATTGTTAAAATATAATTAATTTGTATATTAGTGGAGATTGAGACCTACAAAAAGGTGTTATTAAATATTAAAATATAATTTTTGGGGAACGAATGGAGTATAATTTATAAACAATAAAATTTTATATTAATATTGCATAACAAATTGTCATAAGTGAAATTTCCAGGTTCTATGTCAAATCTATTAATTCTTATGTTTAAATATTAATTGAACTCTATATATATAATAAATATAACCGATTCTTGTAACTAATTTTTTCAGTTTTTGCAGTTTTAAATTTGAAGAAATTCGCGACCTTCCGCCTTACCGCGTATTTCCATTTTTGTGGTCGCATAGTCTTAAATATACATAATAATTTTAGAATGGAGAATGTTTAGATTTTGGGATTTTTTAAGATGGTTTACAAATGGCTCATAAGGCCTCTATTTATAGTAGTAGGAGGAACTCTCTAGATATTTTACAAATGTTAGATCTAGAACTATTTACTAAAATATCTAATAGATTATTCTAGATATTATATTTAATATCATATTCTAGAATTATTATAGAGTTATCTAGAATACTCTTGATTAATGCATCACTTTTTAATATCTACTGCCTTTTGCGGTTGCAGTGTGGTGTTAGTGAAGTCGGTTTCCTGGATTAGAGTTTTGGGAGACATGATGTGGAATGGGATTCGGGTGTTTGAGAATCTTCTACTGCCTAATTTGCTGACCTTGAAACGTAAAATTATAGCTGCATTACATTTTATATTTGAAAGAGAAGAGAAGATTTGTGTGGTTGGTGGAGTAATTATATTGACTGTTTCCAGTACATGATATGTAGTTTACCTAACTTGCAGTTCTCTTGGTCAGAACCTTAAAATAAGTACCTATGCTTGGGAAATTTGCTTCGCAATTTTCATATCCATATCTGGCTTGGTCCTTTTCTCATTTCTGATTGGAAATATGCAGGTAAGTGGATCTTTATCCAACATAATATAAATTGACGTCGTTTCAGATTTGAAACTTACAAGAAAAATGGGATTCAAAGCTGTTAAATAGCAAGCTTTTAATGGAAGTTCAATTCTGGTGATCTGCAGTCCACAACATTGAGATTGGGACGAAGAAAGAACATAGTTATGTCAGTATGAGCTCTATTAGAGTTTTTTCTTTTGAGGCCATATTGGCTCTGTTCGTTGATCATTAAATTGGCTCTCTGTTACTTCTTGAATTCAAATATACAAATGATATTTGAACATGATTTTGTATTGTAGGGTTGGCGGGTGCCACAGCTGATGTGCACAGTTATGATGTTTTGACAAATAAGTGGTCCCGGTAAGTTTAAGCTTGAATCTTTGCAGACTTACTCCCATTGGAGAACCACCTACCCCTAGGGCAGCTCATGTGGCAACTACTTTTGTTATCCAGGTGAGTGTACAGATGGTCTGAATTTTAAAATTTGCCTTGTTTTTGGTCAAAAATCACACATTATATTGTTCTTCTTGAAGGGTGGAATTGGCAGCAGGTTTGTCTGCTGAAGATCTTCATGTTCTAGACCTTACGCAGCAACGCCCGAGATGGCATAGGTTAGTATACGATTCCTACCATAGAAGAAATACGTATAGATGTGCATTTACAATTAATTCACACATTCCTTATTAGCAAATTAATTTTACTCTTGTTAATTTCTTTTACTGTAATTAGTCGACTGAGCCTTACTTCTCCTCAGGGTTGTGGTTCAAGGTCCTGGGCTAGGGCCTCGCTATGGCCATGTCATGGCTTTGGTTGGACAAAGATATCTTATGGCAATTGGCGGAAATGATGGTCAGCATTCTGGTTTTTCTCCTCTAAATTGTTATTTCTATAAGAAAATAATTCAGTGTGTTTCTTAGGTAAACGACCTTTGGCTGATGTATGGGCTCTGGACACTGCTGCAAAGCCGTATGAATGGCGGAAACTGGAACTGTTTTCCTTACCTCTCAATTTATATTCTTTCCTTACCTCTCAATTTATTACATGTGAGTTTGTTACATTTGTTCTCCTTACCTCTCAGTTTATATTCTTTCCCTTCATGTTCTTTCCCATCTTCCTGGCACTATTTTCCACTAAATTTACGACTTCCTGTTACTGAATATACTCAAGAATGATCTGGTGCATTTGTTTCATACATCTTTTCGCGTGTATTTCTTTTCTACTATAATATGTGTGTTTTATTAAATTTATGACATCCAGTGCATTTTGTTCACGCATGTTGGACTAAAGCTTTTATCTTCCAAGAAAAACATGCATTCCAAATATGCTTAACAATTTCCTGGTTGCTATCTTATGGTCTTCTGTAGGTTTGATTTACTAGTGTCCCAAATTGCAATACTTTTTTACTTGTATTTTCTTTTTTGACACATGCGGAACTCATTTCATTCCAGGTTTGATGGTCTTCTTCTGCTTTGTGGTGGGAGGGATGCAAATAGTGTGGTTAGTGTGGCAAACCAATGTGATACCTTTGTGTTTTATGTGTGAAATATTGTATTTTTCATGCTCTTTTCTCATGTGGTTGGTTTATCATAATATCATTTGCTTTCGATCAAAATGATAGACCTGTATCTGCTTGCTTTCTGCAATCCGATCACTATTATTCCTTCTTTGCCATTACATGCTTGTTACTTTGTATTATCTGCTGTGCAGGGGCGTACCCAGTAAGGAGCCAGGGAGGGCTCAAGCCCCTCCCAATTTTTTTTTTTTAAATTTATATGTATAAATTTATTAAATTATCCATATTTTAATGAATAACTAGTATTGCACCCGTGCATGCACGACATAATTTATTTTATAAAAATTAAAATAATCAAAATAATAATGATAAATATCAATATATATAGAGAAATGAACAAATTAAATCAATTAAGGTAAGTGTTACTTAATAATGAAACGCTCAGTTGAATATGATTAATATATTTATTCAATAAGTTCATGATTTGAAGATATATGCAATAATTGACATTATATGTATTTAAAAAAATAATTCTAAATGACAATAATATAAGTAAGAAAAAGAAGTAACATTACAAATTTTGAAATATTTCCTTATACACGACATTAGTAGTGGATGTGCTATCATCACTATCATCATGGTCAATTAAGATTTTCAATCCACCGCGGCTTCACACTCTTGAAATATCAACATATGATTGACCATGTGTAAAAACGGATTTTGGTAAGAACAAACCAACGTGAGATACTGATTGGCCCTGACTCTTATTAATTGTCATTGCATATGAGACAATTAGAGGAAACTGACGCCTTTGAAACTTAAATGGTAACCTTGGGTCCGCTGGACTAAAAGACATTCTTGGAATCAATACTCCATGTTCAGCTTTGTCTCCTGTAAGAATTTTTGCTTCCAAAACATGATCTCCAAGTTTTGTTAAGCAATAAACAATTTAAAATATACACGTGGGTATACAATTTAAAATATACTTATACAAACAATAATTATATAATAAAGTTCTTAATATATTTATGCTGAAAAGTACGTGATGTTAACTGAATTGTATGCGTTCACACTATAGCTTAATATAATACTCAAAATATCAATATTAATTACAGAATTGCCATTTCAATTAATTTTAACTTTGCAATCGATTTTGTAATCGATTTTGCAATTGAAAACTGGCTTTTTAGTATATAATAGATGTGTGAAAGTCTCTTCCTTTTGGTGAAATTGGAAATTTTATATTTTTGCATGTTAATTTCATGTCTATGTATAAATTTTCCAAATTTTATTACTCCCATGAAAATTATATAACCAAGGACATCACAATAAAGATATATGTGGAACTTTATATGTCATTATTGATGTTGCTACTTTTAATATAAACGTTAAAAATACTTTTTAAATTTACAATGATAACCAAATATAGAATAACATATAATGTTTTTTTTTTAATTGGCAATCGTAAATTAGAGGTAACAAACTAACAAATAATATTATATTGTCTCAAGAAAATTATATAAGATGTTGCGACTATTTACTACAATAAATAATTGATATTTTTTGGTAATTTATAAAATTGTAATCGATCTAAGAAAAAATAAATAATTAAATGGCTTAATTTTATATGACTAAATATAAATTTAAAAGATTGGGAACAATTCTATAATGTCATAGCTTAACTAATTTATTAATTGGGTAGAAATTATTCAGAAATTTCCAAATTAATATCTTGATGCTTTAATCAAAATAACTAATTTCTTATAGATTATATTAACCTCAAAAATCATGTTCTAAGTATGATTTAAAATTTAATCATTTCTTATGATTAAATTCTAATTAATTGATTAAATTCTAGTTAATAATTTAAAATTTCTAATTTAGAAGAAGAATTCTATATACATAGTCTAACTTATATTAATTAATATATAACTAATTAATCCAACTAGGATTAATTTCATAAATCCTAGCCCATGAATAATTTAATAATCCATCCGAATTAAATTAAATCAGCACGTTCTAAATTTCATCCCTGCCCGTTAGAAAATAAAACTCGACCCGGCTAATTTTAATCCAAGCCCAACTATTTCTAATTATAGGATTAATCATATTAAAATCTTAGTTTAATATTAATCTATACCTAATTTAATCTAATTATTACTTAATTAAGTTAACTAAACATATATATATATATATATATATATATATATATTACGCCTGCCTATACATATAATATGCAAGTGTGGTGTTCAATAGTTGCTATATATATATATATTATACATGCATGATGCATGCATGTTTCTTTATTTTATTATTTGTAAGGCTTATCTTTAAATTGCATGCTTCCTTTCCAATATTCCATACACGTGTATATCCATAGGCTTGCATGCTTTACTTCTCTTTTGAATTGTTGTCGAGCTTCTTGCCGACACTTGTCCAAATTTTCCTCTATTCCTTTATCTTCCTTTCTTTACTTTACTATGAGACACAATAATCAATACCCACTCCTCTCTTTATTCCTTCTCCTCTTCTTTATTAACACACTTTGCAGACACAGAAACATACTCTTCTCTCATCTCTCTCGCTCTCTCGCGTTCATCTCTCTCGACGTTCTCTCGCGCTCGACCGAAGAAAAATCCATGGCCGAGCTCTCCGTCGTTGCATCTCTCCAGCCGTTGCATTCCTAGCACAGCCCATCCCTTGCTCGCGTCGCTCTAGCTCCAGCCATGGCGGCGTCTGCTTCTTGTTCCCGAGGATCGTCTCTCTCGCTCCCTCATCTCCAGCTTGCTCTCGCTCGTCTCAACGCTTCTCCAGCTCGTCGCTCTCTCTCGCTTCTCCTCGTCCGAAGAGAGCAACGGCCAGCTCCAGCTCGAGCTTCGTCCTCAGCGCGAGCTCTCTCTCTCATATGTATCTCTCGACCGCAGCCGTCGCTCCCGTCGCCTCACGGTTCCAGCTTCAGCTGCTCGCCTTGCGTCGCTCCAGCAGCTGCCTTGCTTCTCTCGAGCCACGGCTGCTTCGTTCTCTCTTCTCCATGGAAGCCGACGCCCAAGCTCCAGTGAGGTGCGAAGGGTGGGGAGGATTGGCGTGGTGGTGCTCGGCTGGATTTCATCCCCACCGAGACCCCTCCGTAAAGAAGATGAGTTTGGAGGTGCATGGTGTAGAACTCTTAAGTTCATGCACGTATATGAATATCTATATATATTCTGCTCCCTATTTCCTTTCTATTTTCTATCTATATTAAGGTGTGGAGACTTGGTGGTGTATGGTTAAGAATCCTCAAAGAGGGCAGCGTAGATGTACATATATATATATATATATAAATGTTATGTTTTTTGAATGCTATGAACTTTCTCTTAATTATCAATCCATAATTATATGTCAATATATGTCTGCATGCTTCTAGTTCATAATTAAATAAGTATATACACATACATGCATGCTTTCTCTCTTTGTTATTCTATACAGGCGACATAAACACATGAGGTTTAGTTACTTACTTGATTTATGAATTTAGGTAGGAGGAGAATGGTTGTTTGTGTCCTGCTCCTTGGCTCTGTTTCGTTTCAAGCAAGTGTTTGTGCAGTGGAAGTTGTGAAAAGCTTGTGAAGTGTAAACCTTGCTGAAGAGGAGATGGATTGATACTTATAGGAGGAGATGGTTAGGGTGGTGGTGCATGGAGCATTTCCATTGTGTAGAAAGGTTGTTGGCAACAACCTTTCTTCTCCCTCAGACCAAGAGCATGGACGTATGGGTGTAATTGTGTCTCCTTATGCTTAATGTATTTTATATCCTATAATACTATAATATAATATCATATTATATTTTGTATTCTTATATTGAGATGTTGTCGAGAAGTAGGGGAAGATATATTATATGCTGAAATAATGGTATGTTTGAAAACATAGAAATGAAGCTCGTCTCGATAGGAATCCGTGACCGCAGACGGATCTAAATTCGGAGTTGTAACGAAGGAGAACAAACCAAAATAAAACAACATATAAAACACAAAAAAAAATGGGGTTGTTGGGTTTCGAACCCGAGACCTTTTGAGGGGAGACCTTATAGGGGCGAGAATTGCCAGTCAAGCTATCGCTCTAATTCGTTAAATTCACATCTATAAAACATTATAACTATATAATGTTTTAGGTCTTATTCTCATAAAAACTAAAATTATATATATATATATTTTCTAAATATATATACTTTCGAAAAATCTTATTATTAATTAGCATACTAATAATATTAATGTTACTAATAGTATATAATTATCATATCATCAATGTATAATAACTTGCTAAGCATTAATCTTTTCTTTGCAATAATTCTAATTAACTTCTCAATTGATTATCTCGTTGTCATTGAACTAAATCGTAATATCTAAATCAAATTTATTATTGATTAGCTAATCAGTCTTTTGGAACTTTTAACGAAATTTTCTTATTGCGAATTTTAGTTACTTAATATTTACTAATAAAAGGACGGGGCATTACATTACTGATCCTATATAGAATTGTCCACACAATATTCTAGGAGATAGTGAGGACATAGAGTAGAAGCTTTCAAGGTTGGATTCGGCGGAGACGAAGAATTGTAGATCCAGGAGCGGATTGCGGTTCGATAGCTAAGGATTCAAATCCTTTCTTCACAAGCGGAGGAGTTGCATTAGGAGAAGGTATAGTTCTTCCGCATATTATATTCTCTTATATGCATATGCATGTATTAATTATTCGTTTTGATTATTTAATCTATGAGATCCTGCGGAATTAAAGATCCCCTCATACGGGTTCTATCATGTGCATCAGAGTAAGTTTGGTCCAAGAGAAATCTTGGGAAAGGGGAGTAAGGAGTGAGTAACCCTTACCCTCTGGGACGAAAGGTTCTATAGGACAGATAATTTTTGCAATGAACGATCTGTTCTTTTTACCTTTAAGAATTTACAGATCGATCCTATAAGTAAGTTTGAAATATCAAACTTTCCTTTTACAAATACGTTCTGTTAAAATCTATTCTAGTAATACATATTCCTAAAACCAAGTGATAACAGCGAGCTGGAAGGGACAGATCGTTATTTTTCCCAAAACGATCTGTCTACAATTTGAGCTAGCTGTTAAACTAAAACGACCAAAAGATGATCAATATGTCCAGGAAAGCTCTATAAGAATAATATATACAGATGGTAAAATAAACAATCTGCTTCTTTTATAATTCAAGCTGTTCCTTAAAAGATGATATTGATTACATGGTTTTAAAATCTAGAAAAGACTATGTATTGTTTCGAAAAATATCATCAAAACATAATTAAATTAGTGGGGTTCCCAACAGTTGAGCATTAACTATAATGTGACACTTAGAACACGTAGTTACACACTTCAAATGATATACGGTGGATATGAAAATAATTTCTGAATGTCGTCGAGTAACTTCTATATGCATCAGAAGCATAATTCAGGAACTTTCAATGATCTTGATATAGAAGAAGATACGAATTTTGCACTTATAGACCTAAACAATCATGTTGTGAATGTTGCGATATCATTTGATGTCTTGTGCTCACCGTAGCTGATATAAAGATATTGGTACATTTATGCGGGTGCATGTAATTACATTTATGCATTGTGTTGTTTCATATACTCTTTCTATCGTGTTGGTGGACTAGACTAAGGTTTCATATGAGAATCTGATCAAATCTCCCAATATAAATCTAATATTTTAATATTTTCAATAAATTTTTAATTAAAGGCAATGAAAATATTGTTTAAAAATCCAAAAAATTATTATATTTAAATAGGTTTATATTAGTATTTATCGACTATATTATACAATAGGTACACCAATATTTGATCAATATCTATAATACAAACTAGAAAATTAATTTATATGTTTAAGATTCATTTTCAATTAATTAATTAAAGTATATATGATGACAACAAAAATCAATTAATACATTTTTCGTGAGTTGTCAGGCTCAGAAATTCATTATTTTATCTGAAATAAATACCACCCAACTAGATTTTATATAATAATCATTTATGAACTCCTCAACGAATATTATCAACTTGGACTCGCCATGACCTGAATTTATGTAATATCTCAATACTTCTTGTTAGAATAGTTGAAAATAATAAATCAACTAAAAATCAAATTTCAATTAATACACATTTCACATTTCAAAGTTGAGATGACTATGACTTCATTCCAGAACCGAAGCCGAATCAGTAGTTCTCGATGTCATCAAGTTATAATCAAAACTGAACTTTCCCATACCTTGATTTCAATTGCAAATCAAAACTGTCGATTTCAGTTTGGTTGAGTTCTGATTCTGATGGATGTTCTCGATTTCAAACTTAATTCTATATGATAAGTTATGTGCACAATTGTTTGCAATAAAATTAGATATAAATATTGTGTGTAAAGAATGTTAATTTTGTACCTAATTTTATAAATTTAACTTGAAATATGTTTTTTAATACTTTAAAATATTAGTGATATTCACCTAAGAAAAACAAACGTAACGTTAAAATTACAAAAGTGTAAGACACTTGTATATTTTTAAAAGTAGAAAATATATTTCAAAAGTATATACATTTTTTGTATCAGTTTGGTTTCAACAATTTTTATTCTAATCTTTGATCTCAGCTGAAGATTTGTGCATTATCTTGATTGGTCCATCTGTGATGACTGACCACATCTTGATATGATGCGCCCTTAGACACATCTCAAGTCTAAAGCTCCAATCTTCATAACCTGCAATGGAAAAATCATCGCATGCACGTGCCATCTGTCCTTCCATGACAGATAAATGATTAGTTTAATGCAGGTGCTTTATGCTGTGAAAACGTTCCTAAGATCTATCCAAGATGACCACACAGAGTTTTAACTCTTGTGAAACAGAAACAATGGTCAAAATGGACCACTGCTCTGATACCACTTGTTGGTCCCGAAAGAGCTAGATTGGTGTAAGGGGGGAATACACCAATTCGAACTTTTAAGGTTTTCTCGTTTTTGTTTTAATGAATAAGGTTTAAGCAATCTTAGATTAAAAGATAGATTGGATTAGCAAGAAGATTCTTCGTGTTAAGAAGAAGCAACTTAGCTCAAATATACCTTACGTGTAAAGTAACAATTAATAAGAGAAACTTGAATAAGTTAAACTTGATTAAAGTTGTGTGCGGAATTTGATGGTTAATGCTCTTTTAATGAAAACATTTTCTTAATCAAAATATTAGAGATAAACAGGTTTAATGAGTTTATCCCGAACCACGTTAACTCTTGCGTTCTTTACTTTCTGTTTTACTTCATATTCATCTTCTTCATACTTTGAATAAAGTAAGAACAGATTTCCAGAAAGTAATCTTCAAACCAACACTCAGAGAATTCGTAGGTAAATGAGTGTTTTAAGCGTGATGAACTTTGAAGATATTTGAGCAGAGTTTATGCTTTGATTGCTTGAATTCCCGTACTCCAATCTGGAAGCGAAGTGGTATTTATAGTACCATTTCTGGAACTATCCGTTAGATAGAAGAGCTTGTCTTCGTTGCATTAATGGTTGTATTAAATGCATGATACTGTTGATAAAACATGCGCCGCCTAGTAATGCGTCTTGTTCCACCTTTCGCACGTTTCCCAGTGTTTGCCCATACTTGGCGTGATCTCTCATATATCCCAATTGATATTCTTGTCCTTTATTCCTTAATTTACGCATTTTGATGTGACAACACTGAGTGGTATGCTTATGACAAATTTAGGTATGTCAGCAGTCCACCATAAATAAGAGAGCTATCTCGCTGTTGTTTGAACAGGTGCTCTGTGTTCCCGAGCTGTTGATGTACACAGCTAGCTGTTGATCACTTGCTGTTGTTCATTAAGCAGGTACATTTTGTTCCCTACTAAATTTTGAGGTCTAGCTGTTGACACAGCTATCTGTCTTTTTGAACAGGTGCACTATGTTTCCTACAAAATCATGAAGACTCGCTGTTGAAGTCTAGCTGTCGGATCTTGTTGGATTTCTCCACTTGTCGTTGACACAATCTTCATCTAGCTGCAGACTATGAGATTTCAGTGTAGCTGTTGAAGTAGTTTGTTGAAGTCCAGCTGTTTGAGATCCATCTGTTAATTCTCTAGCTGTTGATAAACAGTTCGCTACTGTTCCCCTCATAATAAGTCTTGCTGTTTGAAGTCAAGCTGTTGAGGTCTAGCTTTAATCATAGACAGCTCACTGCCTTGAGCTATTTTCTCCATCTGCTTTCTTTCTTCCTGATTCTTTGTTGTATTTCCTTTCCTAAGTACAACTAAGAAAATATGGACAGATAGTATTTATTATCTATCTGTTCCATTTACATTGGAGCTGTAAATGAATGCTAAGTTCAAAACAGGTAGATCACTATAAGTACCTATTACAAAATAGATTCCAAACACTTCAAGGACAACGAGCTGTCTCTAACCTTGGAACAGATCGTTTAATTTGATCTGCTCTAAGTTTAGGTCCAGCTGTACAAAGCTTTGTACGAATGTAAATAATGTGTCCAGGAAAGCTTAATGAAGAATAATACAGATAGCAAAACTATACCATCTGCTTCTTTTATCTGTTGGCTATTCCTTAACATATGACATTAATTACTTGTTTTAAGAAATCATATAAACTAACGAGTGTTGTTTCGAAAACATTATCAAAACAAAATAAGCTTGTGGGGTTCCCAATAGTAGTTTCATTAATGTATTGATACTTTAAGGTTGATATTGAAATAACAATTTGTATTCTTAAGGGCTTGCCTAAATTGCGGGATAAAAAAACTTCGTTAATAGGGAGTAGTTGAAATCCTAACTGCATTTTACCAAGAATTTTGAATACTTTAATTTCAATTTTGTTAGTTTTTCGCTTTTTACCTATATATATATATATATAGGAGATGATGATGGATTGATGAGAAATTGGTTATTCAACAGTAGATGCCCGAAGCAGAGGAGGAAGTGTTTGGATAAGTGGTGTATGAAAAAAATGTAAATTAAAGTTAATTAGAATTAGAAAAGAGCATGCATGCCATAGTTGTCAAGAAGTTTGATGGGTGTTGTACTATCATTCTATGTGAATGTCTGAATCTGATAATGTGGGCATACCATTTGCATGCATCTCTTTAACTTTGAATAGTCCAACAACACGTTACACGTTAACTCACCTTTTTTATCTGATTCCTTACTTCCTTCCACTTCCTCACTTCTTGTCGAGGAAGCGAGAGGTGCCTCGTAATTACACGTTAAGTCACTCCTTGTTAGTTTTCTACATTAATGAAACTGTAAACACAAAGCTACAGCTTCGTGATTAACATATGAGTGATTAACAGCAGTTTGTGATATTGAAATAAATACTAAGAAGTAAGAAGTGAAATCAGTAGTAGGTATCAGAAAGAGAAGGAGATGGTAGGAGGAGGAGAGATGATTTGCTTGGCCTTGAGGGAGATGATTAGTGATGATATGAGTGTGAGGAAAATGATGGAGTAGTATAGTGCAGAATCATCAACACTAGTAATAGTACTAGTAGAGATAATTGTGATGCGATCATTATATTATATCACTGCTATCTCTAAGTTTTAATGAAGTCAAAGGATGGGGTTTAATTTGGAGACACTAGTCTAGTCTTGTGGTATCTGTCTCCTTGCATCTTTGGTTTTCTTTCTTCAATTCCTCTAAAGAGAAATGGATGTATCTGAGCAGATGTGTTACATGCCCTGCAACTTCTGTAATATTGTTCTTGTGGTGTATATATATACACACATCCTCTAAAGATATGCTTATATAATACATACTGCAGTTTATTATAAACTAAGCTTCTATAAATCCCAAAATAGGAGAATGCAACTATGTGCTTAATGTGGAAGACTACCTGACTCCATATAATTGGGGTGCTCTGCAGCCTTCTTGTCCTTGAGTTTCCTAGTGTTCATAACATTAACTTAGTTACTCTTTAAATGTTACTTAGTTACGAATTTAACATATAATTTTTTAATAGTGTTTTGATGTGCTGTAAATAATTTTTCAGGAACATTCATTGAATTCCGAAATGGTTGATTGAGCAGAGAAGCCAGCTGCTGCTCTCCCTTACTAACTTTCAGTTTTTAAGTTTTTCACTGTGAGTTATATATATCGAACTTTGGCCCCATTATCATATAGTAATTATCATAATTGATTTGTTTGCTTTCTAAATTATGATTTTATCATGAGCTTGATTAATGGTTGATTATCGAACGCTCTGTTTCTAGTCTCTTACTATGTATATGTTTTCTACTACATCTGCGTTGTTTTGTGGGAACACTTAAGAAGGCGGTCCTTCAAACGGGAACAATTGATACGGTTGATAAACTTCTCTCTCCACTACGTCACTCACTTGGACATCCCTATTAAAAGGTAAATAAGCTAAAGCTCTCAAAATTGTACCTAATCATGCACTGAGATAGATGTATTGCAGATTTGTGAATCCATGTCATGTAATGTGACCTATAGATTGATTGAGAAACGAATGAAATATAGTTTTCTTTTTTATTTATTTGTAGTATTCAGATAAAAATTTCACATTTTTGGTTGTGCCTCTGTCTCTGGTTCTTGGGGCCTATTTAGGGGCCTATTAGGTGCATCTGAATCCGAGGTTAAGAAGGCATTCATACAGCTTGCTCTTCAGGTATGTACTATTATCTTTATATGCTCTTCTTCCCTTCTATTTTTCGTGTGTTTTTTTTCTAAAAATTTCTACTACATCTGTTTTTCAATTTACAATGCAGCTCAATTAGTGCCAAAAAAATTAAGGTATGTTGCTATTGCTTTAGTCGATCAACATAAATTAAGGTATGTTGCTATTGCTTTAGGTACAATATAGAGTGTAATGTTTGTTGTTGATTTCGTATTCATACCATCCATAGGACCTATTCTTAAAGTATGTAGCATTATCAAACACATACTGTTAGTGTATCACCTACTCTAAATAGTTGTTGCGGAAGCTAAAATGAACACAAGAGATAATTTTGTGTAGGCTGTGTTAACAAACAACCTACACGGCAGCCTTTACGGCCAAAAAGAATTATCAAAAATAAGTGTTGTGTTGTCTACAATGTTTAGGACAACAACAACAACACTTCTTACTAAAATACTAAAAGTATGATCTTCTAAGACAAGGATCACATGTACTAAACTACGAAGTAAATCTGCAAAAGTGTATCTCTAACTAAAA
>JAPKLX010000257.1:119350-142719 GCA_026898415.1 Leonotis leonurus | reverse complement strand
CCTTGATTCTCTCAACCGCTGTCGTGCTCCGCAAGAATCGCTGGGCATTTGGTGTGAACTCCGACAATCACGGTAACAGAATTCCACTTAGCGTCAAACTCTCAACTGCCTTCCACTACTCGGTTGGACTTCTCCTTAAGAGTCGGTCAATTCAGTTCTTCGTGCATTTTCACTGCCACACCAAGTCAACGTCCACGTGGCAACTCAACATCAGTTTGTTGTGTTGAGTACAACAGCGAGATCAACAGCGAACCTGTGAAGAACACAAAAACACATACGTTAGGTTCAACATAAGGAATAACAGATTAAAAATACCTAACACATACGGTAGGTAAGACTCATGATCAAAATTGTAGAAATGTAACATTGTTACCCCTCCTATAGTCCTATTTATCCATGCATTCTAAATGAGGATAGGTTAAGTTATACATTCTTTATTATGAGAATTTGTTATATTTCATTATATCTATCATAGATATTTATAAAATATTTTGTCAATCCATCCTATTACTTTATTATGTTACAAGATAAACTCATCTACATTTTGACTGTATATTTGATTTGCGATGTCAATTAATTTTTATTACTAGGTTTTTAAAAATGAATCAGAATCGCGAGTGGATGTACGGGCGCCGTTTTCTTTCTGATGGTAGTTTTAATCCCGACTTTTTTAGTGGCGTGCAAGAGTTCATATCATTCGCTACTAGTCAGCCAATGTTGATGGATGGAGACAAAATAAAGTGTCCATGTAAAAGATGCGACAATATACCGTATCAAGAAATAGATGTTGTCCGGTTTCATATTTTTCGAAAAGGGTTCACTCGGGATTATCATACATGGAGGTTTCATGGTGAAACACCACCCATTACCGAAGAAGACTATTCTGAAACCGACGAGGGTACAAATACTTACCAAGAAATGGTAATGGATGTAGGTGGCTTTGAGTTTAATAACGAGGACATAGAAGAGTTTCCAAATCCTAATGCAAGACATCTTTACGAGATGTTAGATGCAGCGGATAGAGATTTATATCCTGGGTGCAAAACTTTCTCACAACTGTCATGTGTGACTCGTTTTATGAACTTCAAGGTAGAGAACAACTTGTCACAAAGGGCTTACAATCAACTAATGAAAATGATTAAAGAAATGGTTTCGAAAGATAATTTAGTCCCTGATAATTTTTATAGCACAAGAAAATTGTTGCGTGGCATTGGTCTACCAGTGGAGGAGATTGACTGTTGCCCACAGAATTGTATGCTTTTTTGGAAAGAGGATGAGGAAATTCTCCAATGCAAGTTCTGTAATTCTTCTCGTTACAAGGATAATAGTAGAGCATCCGGCAGACGAAGTCAGAAACTAGTAGCTGAGAAGAAGATGTATTACTTTCCTTTGACTCCTAGACTACAAAGTTTGTATGCATCTAAGGCTACGGCTGAGTACATGCGCTGGCATGCATCCACGGTGGATGATGAGGTGATGCGACATCCGGCAGACTCACAAGCGTGGAAGCATTTAGACTTGATATATCCCGAGTTTGCATTAGAAATCCGAAATGTAAGATTAGGACTTTCTACAGATGGTTTTCAACCATTCGGACAATCAGGGCAACAATATTCATCATGGCCTATAATTGTCACACCTTACAATCTTCCTCCCTGGTTATGCATGAAAGAGCAATTCATGTTTCTTACAGTCTTAGTTCCTGGCCCAAAAAAATCCGAAAGACAAACTAGATGTCTTTCTACAACCGTTGATATCAGAATTGATTTACTTGTGGGAAGTAGGTGTTGTGACTTGGGATGTATCATTGAAGCAAAATTTTCATCTGCGTGTGGCTTTAATATGGACTATAAGTGATTTTCCAGCTTACTCTATGTTGTCAGGATGGAGTACCGCAGGAAGATTAGCATGTCCAATATGCATGGAAAGAACTGATGCATTCACTCTTAGTTGCAGTGGTAAGCAATCATGGTTTGACAACCATCGGAAGTTTTTACCTCCTGATCATGTGTATCGAAGAAATAAAAGAGCATTTAGGAATAATGTTATTGTGAGAGTGGGACCACCAGAATTGAGGTCTGGAGAAGAACTCTTGTCACAAATAAATGAGCTGGGATTGGTGAAGGTAACCGAGGACTACAATGATAAGAACAAGTACATTTCTAAGCATTGTGGTACTGGTTGGAAAAAGAGGAGTATCTTTTGGGATCTTCCATATTGGAGTTCCCTGAAGATTCGCCATATTTTAGATGTGATGCACATTGAGAAAAATGTGTTTGATAACGTGTTCAACACTGTTCTAAATGTTCACGGAAAGACAAAAGATACAGCTAAGTCTAGAGAAGAGTTGAACACGTACTGTGCTAGACCAGAATTGAGGCGTAATGAGTCTACAGGAAAATATCCAAAAGCATCTTACACACTGGACAATAATGAGAAGAGAGTGTTATGTGATTGGGTAAGAGGTCTCAAATTCCCTGATGGATATGTATCCAATATGGGAAGGTGTGTCGACATGAGAGGTATTCATACTTCTATAATAAAATGCGTAAGAATATCAAATTAAAGCATTTTATTTATGTCATTTATATATGCAGATATATGCGGAAGTTGAAAAATAACGTGAAAAATAAAGCAAGAGTGGAAGGATCTATTGCTCAAGCATATTTGGTTGAAGAAGCATCAAATTTTTGTTCCTATTATTTCGAAGATCATGTGAGTACGAGGAAGCGAGAGGTGCCTCGTAATTACGATGGTGGATATTGTGATGAGTACAATGAATATCCTGAAATGCTCCAAGTTTTTAAAAAACCAGGACGTACGTTAGGCAAGCCATCACTTAGATACATGGATGATAAAGAGTACAGAGCTGCTCGCTTATATGTGCTACTAATTGTGAGGAAGTCGACGTATATCAGGAGTAAGTAACTAATTAATATGATAACTACACATAAAGCTCTTACTTTTTTTTTCTAATTTCTCTTTAACTTTTTTTTGAAGCATATTCATGAATCAATTGCGAGCGACATTTTCATCGATCTTAGACGCTCAAGTTGATACTATGGTAGCTAGAGAATTTCCAACTTGGTTTGAAGAATATGTTCATGATCCATATAATGTCGAAAACAGCTTTATTCGGGATCTCTCAAAAGGACCGTTACTGCAAATCAACTCATATCAAGGATATTATGTCAATGGATATAAATTCCACACTTTAGCTCAAGGGACACACAAAGCCACTATGAATAGTGGAGTGTGCGTACGAGGTGTAGAGGAAGATCTCTTTTACTACGGACGCTTATTAGAGGTGTGTGAGTTAGAATATCCTGGCTTGCCAATTAAAAAGATAATTTTGTTTAGATGTGAGTGGTTTGATCCATCAAATCTGGGGACCTTCGTTCACAAAGATTTCAAATTGGTTTCTGTAAACCATACTCGTATGTATAATATCCATTTGTTCTAGCAAACCAAACCATACAAGTATGTTATTGCTCGTACCCGAGTTTAAACCAATACAAGAAGGACTGGTGGGTGGTTTGTAAGGTCAAATCTAGATTAAATATAGAGGTCTCTTTGAAAGTGTCTAGTTCGACATCCGATCTACCATATCAGGAAGATGAAGTTGAAAACCCGTCCAAGAGGTGGCATGATAGACATCGATGATGAAGATGATGAAGAAGATGAAGATATACCATTGTCATCAGATGAAGATGAAGATGAAGATGATGATGATGATGGCGGCGGTGGAGATGGTTACGAAGATGGTAACTAATTAGGTATCTCACAATATGTTCAATTTTTTTTTGAAAATTATATACAAGAATGCTATAATTCCATTGCGAGAATATTATTCTTGGTATTTTAAAATTTATTTACATAATAATGAAAATAGAAGTTGCATTATTGCAGATGACATCTACACTACGTGGAGTTCGACGTGGATGTAGTTCAGGACAAGGTTTCTTATTACATCCATCATCATCTGAGGGACATGTAAGTGTACCTATCTGACTTAATATATATAGGAACAAATGCACTTTATTTATACAAAATGAGTCATTGTTTAAAATTTATTTACATAATAATGAAAAAAGAAGTTGCATTATTGCAGATGGCATCTACAGGACGTGGAGTACGACATCCATCATCATCTGAGATACACGTAGGTAGATCTGGACGAGGTTCCATATCACATCCATCATATTCAGATGGAAACACTGGTGCCTCGGTGCATGAGGAGGATAATGACCCTACAAGTGAAAGTCATTCTGCACTTAGAGACAATACTAGGAGGCCGGTGACATCTAATTCTAGCCTTGTCACTCTCACAGTATCTAAGTCGGGGTAAATCACAAATATGTATTCCATAAAGTCATTCATTATTTAAAAATTATGTATAAGAACTTTGATTTAACTTATTTTCAAATATGTTTATTACATATTGTTTTTGCCTATTGACTCGAAGGTCCCCAGTACCATCTGGGTCATTTTCAAGAAGGTGAAGAACCCCTACGGATATACTTGGAAAGTGACACCTCAAGAGGTGAAGACTCAATATTTTGAAGAATTTAAGGTGAAACTTATGATCAATCACTCTTTTTTCTCATCATTGGTTGTTATCATTAGATATTAGACTTGATATGTGAGTGATTTTGGACTTACTTAGTCTTTATATCGTTGTAGAAAATTGGAGGCCCACGAAGCCCTCTTACAGAAGTTACTCGATCAGCAGACTGCACCACCTCCTTGATCTTTTATTGTGTATTGCATATATGATACACTGATAGCCTGATAGTGTTGCTAACTTCTCTTTGGTACCTCCACATTTGTTTTGATATACTTTATGGTTCGTATTGTGATTATATGTTGAATTTGAACGTCCTTTATATACTTTATTATTGGTATTTTGGTTGTTGATTATATTATCAATGTGATTTTATATAATGATTACAGATTTTGTAGCAATTTGGTCGTAACTAGGTATGAACAGAAATAGAACGAATCTTTTGGAATTTTGAAATTTTAGTGACGGAATTGTAACGGAATTTTCCATTTTTAAATGCGAGTGCAATATGGTAATTTTAAAAAATTAGTAACAGAATAGTCACGAAATTATTCTGTTGCTAGATAACAACGTAATAATCCGTTACAAATCCGTTTTTAAGGTGCAAGTGCAAAATAGTAATTTTAAAATTTTAGTAACGGAATAATTCTGTTACTACCTAACAACGGAAAATTCCGTTACTATTCCGTTTCTAAATAGTTTCTTCACATTAACAAAGAAACCATTTTAGTAACGGAATTTCCATTACAATTCCGTTGCTAAATAGTAACGGAATATATTCCGTTACTAAAACTTTTAGCAACCATCAATATAACTTCGGAATGTATCCGTTACAAATCCGTTACTAAAGAAATTTAGTTACGGAATTTCTTGTTTTAGTGACGGAATATTCTGTCACTAAAAAAATTATTTTTTGTAGTGAAATACTTTAAAAAATTGAACAACTAAAGAGTAAATTTTAAGTTGTATTTTTAAATTACGACAAAAAGTGATTATGTACCAATAGAATTTACAAGAGATGAATCTTGATGCATCACTTATATTTTGCAACGATATAATTTCTCAAATAATACGAATTTGCAATTACATTAATAAATAATAAGGTAACATGATTTTTTAGCAACACATCTATATCTATATTAAAGGAAAATCAATAGCAAAAAGTTTTCCCGCCTAAACATATATTAAATAATATCTAATTATATTTATTGATTTATATTATAATATACATAATTATATCTACCATTATTATATAATAAATATAATCAATTGTGATATTCAATTACACATATAATCATGCCATCATTTTCTCTCCATATTAATAAACATGCAATCACACACACATGTAAACGTTACATATATAAATTTTGCATTATCAATTTATGCAGACGTTACATATAAAATGCATGTCATATGTCAATTCTTAATTTTTTTTTAACACATATGCATGTATATGTCTAGATGCATACCTAGCTAAAATCATGGATAATGAATATTCTATATAATAAATATTTAATAATTGTCAATCCCTTATTTTCCTCACAATTCTTAATGAAAATACACTCACTCATGACTAGGTACATACCTAAACTAATTCTCACATGTATGCACAGAATATATGATAATTCAAAATTTCCAAGCAAATGTTCATTGGCTAAAATCATGGATAAATAATATTCTTGGTAAATATTATACTTAAATAATGATTAATTCTAAAAAATATTTATGCATATTACCAAAAATAAATTATTGTAAATAGTATTTAAACACCTATCATTTCATAATTGTTATCCACTTTTGAACTCATTTTTTGTTTTAGATATTGATTGTCTTTATTTTTTATTGATCCTTTTCAAATTTCTCACCTCAAAATACTACAATGCCTCCTATTTGGAATTTAATCCAAAACCTAGAACCTCACAATGCAAAGTCATGTATAGAATTAAGACTTATTCGAGCATATGATCGTACTGCACGGGACACCAATAACTTGATAAGCCACGAGTGTGTGTTTCACGATCAAGTGGTAAAATTTTTAAATTATTCTTTTTTTTAGGATGCTTATATATGGATTGCATGTTGCTTATAGAATTGTTTATAGCATTATTATTCATACGAATTGCATGCTTAGAAAAGTTATTTAGAATATTATTTTTATTATTGTACACGTATCACAATAAATGAAAATTTGTATTATTAGAATATTATGTTTATTTATCTATAACTTCATTTTCCTCTTTTATTATTATTATAATATTATTTTTATTTATATTCTTTAATTTTTGTAGGGGGATCGAATTTATGCTACAATTGAAAAGAAGTTGATCTCCAAATTTCAACCTATTTTGTCGGAAGGCGATGTGTATACGGTTAAAAACTTTTTGGTGGTTGATAACAACAAAAATTTGAGAACAACATCGAATCGTTACTACCTCAAATTCTTAAATTCTACACATATTACTCCAATTCAGGAAGAAAATTTTCTCCGTCAACTTTTTAATTTCAAGAGTTTTCAAGAAATTTCTTCAATTGATGATGTCAACAATAGCTTGTTATTTGGTAGTATATCAATAATTAATGGAATTATATATTTATATATATATATATATATATAATTTAATACAATGTAACATTTGCTAATATGTGTGTTAATTTATATGTAGATGTTATTGGAGTAGTTCAACGTAGAAAAATTAGAAATGTTCTTTGCAATGATGGGAAGGAGAAAATGTTGATAGAGATCACTCTACAAGATGAAGAGTAAGTAGTGATCGTATGTTAATTGCATATATTATTTTATAATTAATTTTTTATATTAATTGTTTTTTTACTATTTTTTTTGAAGGCATAGAAAGTTAATGTGTACCCTTTGGGAGGACTACGCCAATGAAATAGAAACAACATTTTGTGCTCAAAATAAAGAGGTTAATATCATGATCATCTAAATGTGTAAGCCTAATAGGTACAGATCAGAGATTCAAGTTTGCAATGCCTTCAATATCACTAAAGTTTGGTTGAACCATGACTTACCCGAGATAAATGCATTGAGATCAAGGTTTGTTACGTTCATATTAAAAATGAAAATAGAACTGAAAATTAATACTATTAATGTTTTTGCTTAAATAATATGTAATATTATTATTTTTTGCTTAAATAATGTGTAATATTATTAATTTCTTGCTTAAATAATTTTTTTGAAGATTGGTTGAGAATACAAGTTACACTACTACTATTAGTAACACTATGGTTATAAATATATAAATGCTTAAAAAAATATTCAAATATAGTTATATTTATTATTTTTAAAGTTTTTTTTCATATCATCAATAATTAATTTTTTTAATTTCATTTATAAAATTATATTCATTATTTTGATTATAAATATATAATTTATTATCATTAAATATAAGTTAGTATTATATATAGTTAATTAGAAATAATAAAAATTAATAAATTCATTAAATATATAATAATTAGGTAGTGGGGAGTGGGGAAATGAATAGTCTCAATAAATCATTAAATAAATTTGTATTAAATAAACCGTTATAAACTTAATAAAATGTAAATAAGAAATATATTTCACATATGTGCAAAAAAAACTAATTAAATATTTTGAAGTCCAATGGCAACTTAAAAAAATTAGAAAATACGCACCCTAAATTAATTAGGTAATCTTCAAATCGAATAATATGTAATAAGCAATTTTTTATGTTTTTGTTACATTAAAAAGAGAAACTTATAGTCATTTCGTTTTTTAAAAAGATACATCTTTTGCAAATTTATTACCTTCCACATAAACATCCACTTTCTATTTTTGGATATAGTTTAACGTTTAATAACATTTTTTGTGGGTCTCAATCTCCATTATCATTCAAATCAATTATATTTTTACATTTAATAACACCTTTTTGTGGGTTCTAACACACTACCATTTAAATTAACTATATTTTAATACTTAATAACATTTTTTTGTGAGTCTCGGTTTTAATACCACTCAATTCAACTACATTTTGTTAAAATTTGTATCGCATCATTCAAATGGTATATGTTTTTATAAAACGAATGGAGTATATAATAACCTATTTATAATCTTTAAAAATATAATATGTAGGCTTAATACTTATCATATATAATAAGATAACTTTATTTGGATTGTTTGATTTTATTAAACATTACTAAAATTATCTATATTTTAAAATGATGAAATTATATACTACAAAAAATAATTTCCCGTGCAACTGCACGGGTAAAAATACTAGTTATAAATAAGATAAATTCTGGTAAATAACATTTTCTTCTATTATATGATTTACTAAAATATATTATTTAAAAAATATTTTAAAATTTATATTTAAAAATTATAATATAAAATAATTTCTATCCGCTCGCTTACTACCAATTATAAGAGAAACTCACCCACGATTTCTTTTTTATTTTAAAACTTGTAATTAATATTATTGCTAACCATGTTTTAGGGGCTGTATCTAGTTTTAGAACTACTGATTGAGTACAAAAATTTGATCGCAAGTATATTTAATTGTCAAGTTTCAAACATCATAAATCTTATTTGATCAAATATATTACTCCTTGAAATCTTCATTTTTTTAAAGTGAACGGTTATATTTTTGAACCGTTCAACTAAGAATTTTCATTTTCACAAAAAGAAAAAAAAAAGATTTAAAATTTTAGTAACAACACTCTTGTTGCCGCTTTTATAGGAAGTGAGGATTTATTGAATGCATCCCTCATTTTGCGGCCAAATTTAACAAGTAATAGTCTATTGATAAATAAAGTAAAGTACAATGTCTATTAATTTAGTCTATTAGGGTTTACTGAATGCATTCCTCATTTTCTCTCCATAAAATTAATTTTGTATACTCTAGATCTGATGCCAAAATTCCTGGGCAGATTATTCAGTACGAGTAAGCATGCACTTCCCTAAGCATATTTATTTTTTTATTTACAAATATGATCATGTAATTCTATTTCACTACTAAGTATGTATTCTTTTTTTTTTCTTTTTTTGTATGGCCTTAATGATAGGAAATGATGATCTGCTCCATAAACCAATCTGCCAATATTCTAAACGTTAATTTGATATTGATTTTGTGGCATGTGATAGATAAGTATATATGTAAAATAAATGGAATTTGATGAGATAAGTTTGTGGGAAAAAATGTTATTGGTGTTTAAGGATGTATTTATATAGATATTAATTAGAAGTGTTTAAAAGAATCGTACCGAGAGAATCTGTAATACCCCGTCATATACTCGTTATATATATCGAGTGAAAGGAAATTTTATGAACCGTATTTGTAGGAATTTCGAAACTCCGTGATTGAGTTTTGATTATAATAATATATTACTTATACTTGAAGGAACATTTAACGTTTAAATTTGATAATTGTGAAATTTAAATCAAAGATCATATTTTATTTGTTCTGAAATTCTGTATAACAAATATAGTGTGATTATATTCCACCTAATGTGAGGATCAATTACCAAATAAATAAAAAGGAACCGAGAAAGTAGTATAAATATATACCTGCAGTATACATGTATATCGTTGCTTCAATATATCTGGATACCAACTTCAATACGTTAACATACCATATCAAAATGATAAGATGCAATCTTTTAAGAAAACGTAGGGAGTAGTATTTTTCTATAAGCTTTGAAAATTCGAAATACACTAATGGCACTGTAATTGTATCTCCATTAAATTATTTCGTTGGGGAAATATGGGATGAATTCTTTTGACGAGTCTATTAATTGTAGGAGGCCACATGTTGGTCTTTATTGGTTGTCGACTAAAGAAAAATAAATGCTTGCCAGTGTATAATGGTTGGCAACTTGATTAAGGTTTGTTAATAGGAATTTAATGATTTCTATGCATATGGATGATAAAATATAATTTCTCAAATTTTCTTATTGTTCGGAGCATATAACTCTTTTACACCATATATATGATATGCTTTAAACTTAGCTTTAGGAACACTAGAAAACAAAATTTCTACCTACTCCAATAATTCCCATCACCACTCCTTATTTGTGTTTCCATCGACACATCCTACTGTTTTCCATCACTTAAATTAGTCACTCTTCTCTAAATAGTCAATTTAAGTTGAGTTTTCTCATCTAGGAACCAATTTATTAGGAGTATTTCACAACTCGTAGACATCGTCCCAAACTCAAATTTTAAAAACAAGGGTCAGAAGCTAGTCATCTTTTGAAACACAGTAAATGCATTTCTTGTCCTTTTTTATTTTGGTTATCTCGTCTGTCTTCCAAAAACCAAAACCTTTGAATCGTACCTTAGTACTTTATTACCGTTCTTTATCAGTTTGAACCTTTGGTGAATGTTATTAACTCCTTTTATGATTGAGCTTTTGGGCTACAAAGTTTCCTTCAAATCTATGATATTACACATTGGTTCAGTATTACTCCTCAGTTACCATTATTTTTCCTGTTGTTTCCATTTATTTCCCGTTTCTTTCATCAAACCGCATTCACGCTCCGATTGATTCGTCCTTTGGAAAATGGGGATGTGACATAATCATTCCTCAAAATTTATGTTATTGTCATTTAGGGCCGGAAATTTTTGGAACCCATTTTTTAATATTTATTATTATGAAATTATTTAAAAATATAAATATTTTCAGCTTTCGCCTAGGCACTATACGTGCACAAAATCGTCTCTACTTATATTATACTTCGTCCTTTCCATTAATAATAATGACTCATTTATTTTTACACTCATACCAATAAATATATAAAAAATATCTATTGCGCAAAAACCAAGAAGCAACTCATGTGTTAAACTTTACCAAAAAAGAAAATGAGTCATTATTAGTGGGACGTTGCAAAATAAAAAATGGGTCATTATTAGCAAGACGGAGGGTGTATAAAATTATTATTTAAAATTTATGTAATTATATTTGAACTTCTAAATTTAGGTAAATATATATATATATATATATATGAGATGGCTATAATTGAATGATTTAATATATACATCTCCATTTATTACAATTATGTAAGGTTATTGTAGTAATATAAATATGATGTGGTTAATTAATTTGTGACTTAATATTTTTACTAAAAAGTGTGTTTTCACAATTATATTGTCATGCATTTTAATTTAACAAGTGATGCTTTTTCTATCTCACTTTATAATACTATTGTTGTTGATTATCTTAATACATTTTTTAATTAATAAATTCTTGCTTTTTTAATTTTCAAATTATTATCAATATTTCATGTATATTTATTTATCTCATTATGCTTTTTAAATTTTGTATATGGATATGCTTTTTAATAATATAATTAAGCTTAATTAGTAATGTAATGATGCTTTCTTTAAAATTTAAACTGATATTGTAATTCTTATTTAGTATATTCAATGCTTCATTTACTATATCACAATGCTCATAGTAAAGTTTGATGCAATGCTTAAATCATGGTATGATAAGGCTTATATTAGTCTACGAGAATGCTAATATATACGCATTTTGTGTTGCTTAATATGTTACTATTTATCACCAAATTTAATTCTTTTTAGATATTCGTATTTATATTAGGTGAAGCTCATGAATATATAGAAATACTAGTATTTGTATAATATATTTTAGTATGCATTATAGGAAACCAAATTAAGCATTGATATTGTTATAAATAAGCATTGTTGGTGTTGATTTAATCTTTTTGATATGCTCTTATTAATCATAAAATTGAATAATATAGCACTCCATCTTGTATTTTATAGTTAATGTCATGCATATACGTAATTTATATTCATATGCTTCTTGATGTTATTTTTTTTAATATACAAGTACATGGAATTGTTTCCATAAATTATGCGCAACAAATCAGGGTCAATGAATATAGATTTAATTTCATTTTATCATTTTACCCTTACTCAATTAATAGAAATAGTTGACTAATATCATTTGTATCAAATATACATTGCTTATTTTAAATCTGAACCATACAATTAAATCAAATCAATGGCTATGAATAGTTCCTAGTTTACTCATAGGGAAATGTTTGTACAGGAACCCAACCCTATATGTGTGTGTGTGGTTTTATAAGGCGGCTGAACTAATTAATGGTTCAATTATGTTTGTTCTATTATGGTGAAAGAATGAAATTTTAATTTCAAAATTAGAATTCGACCAAATGAGAATTTTTGCATGGTTGGATTGTGTGACTCGACCGAGGGTATTAATACATGCAAAATAGGGTTGAATGAGCGTCCATTTTAGTTTATACATATATGTGTGTATAATTATCTATTGATTGATATTATTTCAATAATAATACATACACAGGTGCAGACTCAGGAATGGGGATATTTAGTAACTACAATTTTCTGCTGAAATATGCAACAGATATGACTATGCAAGCTAGGATGGTACTTTCTACTTTCATTGTTATACTTTGTACTATTTCATATAGAAAGCTTAAACCTTACTTTAAAAGAAATGTTTTTAATTCATTCTACCCTTCCTTTCCTTGTTTAGAGGAAGCTGTATCCGATTATCGGAAGGGAGCGGGAGATGCAACTACTGATTCAAGCTTTATTGAAGAGAGAGAATAGCAATGCTTGTCTTGTTGGTCAATCCGGTGTTGGAAAAACTGCCATTGTTGAAGCTCTAGCTTTGAACATTGCAGCAGGAAAATCAATTCTCAAAGGACATGAGCTATTTTCACTTGACATGACTCGTCTTGTTAATGGTGCAATCAATGGTGAGGAGGTTGAAAAGAGGCTTGAAGATTTATTGTCGGAAGTCCGAAAAAGTAAAGGCGCGGTGATTTTGTTCATCGACGACGTGCATACTCTTTTTGAGTTTATAGGAGGAGAAGATGGAGGATTTGGTGCACACAACATTCTCAAGTTGGCTCTGGCCAGCGATCACTTTAAGGTATTATTTAATGCTTGTGTACCTATTATTATTAAGGGAAAAGTAGTATATCTGTCCTTACGTAGAGGCTCCTATGACGGATCACCCTTCTAACGACCGTTTAACGTCATTAGGTAAATTTTATTTTTAATAAAAATGAACATATAATATAATATACGTGATATTTAGAACATGAGAAAAATAGCATATCCACCCCTAGGGTAGAGGCTCCTATGACAGATCATCCCTTATGGTCCAGTTTTTGTTCAAATAGGCCCCAGAATTCAATAAGCTGCTGAAACAAAATATTAATTTACATAATGACGTTAAACGGTTGTTAGAAGGGAGACAACAATTTATCGACTTCAGGGGTCCATTTGAAGAAAATCGGAGTGATCCGCCATAAGGCCTCTACCCTAGGAGCGGATATGCTACTTTTCCCTTTTATTAATGATATTTGTCATACTTCAGACTGTATGCTCTCATTTTTATAATTTAACTAGTTATTTGATTAGTGTATTATGGCTACTATGGCGGAGGAATATACAAAATGCATAGAGAGTAAGGGAGCATTAGAAAGGATGTTTGAGACTATACATGTGTCTGAACCATCAATAGAACGTAGCATTGTTATGGTGAAGGGCATAATTAGAAAATATCAGAATCATCACAATGTTGAGTACTCTGAGACGGCAATCACTGAGGCTGTCAACACTTCTGAATACTTTATTAGGGAAGGGGCTCTTCCAGGAAAGGCCATAGCTTTGATCGACAAGGCTGGCGCCGGAGCGCGTATGCTCGGTAAAACCAACGTCACCGAGGCATGTATAAAAAACGTATTATTGGGCTTGTTTCCTAAAGTCCCAGTGATGCACATTGCTAGTTCTTTGAAATTGAAATCTCTTCCAGAGCTTGAACATAAAATTATGCGCAATCTAATTGGACAAGAAGAAGCTGTGTCAGCGGTGTGTCGATTTTTTCGTAGATCATATATTAGTGGAACGAAAGAATCTAGGAAGCCGACTGATGGAAGCTTCTTGTTTACCGGTCCCACAGGGGTTGGGAAAACTACGATGGCCACTGTCTTAGCTAGTGAGTTTTTTGGACCGGAAGTAGCAAAGAAGACGATGTTCCATATGAGCAACTACGCGGACGAACATAATGTGCCACGACTAATTGGGCTCCTGGTGGAATTGCTCCGTCGAAGACCCCGTGGCACCATCATATTCGATGGGATGGAAGAAGCTCATGAAAAAGTTTTTGACGTTTTGTACCGGATCTTAAATCATGGGTTGTTCCCTGTGAGTAATAGTAATGACAATGGCAAGGGTAACACTAGGACAAGTGTTGTTAGTATGAGAGACTCTATGGTAATAGTAACAACATCAAATGCAGAAAGAATGAATTTGAAGTTGGTCGACAAATTTGACCAAGTTGTGGAGTTGAAGCCATTGGAAGAGAAACACTTGAGAGAGATTCTTGAGATTCTGATCGAAAAATCTCGTGCAAGAGTTGCGGAGAAAATGATGATTACATTTTATGTTAGTGAAAGATTGAAAGAATGGTTGGTTAAGTTAGCAGGAGGACACGACAAAAAGAGGTATGGTGCTCGTTCCATAAAAATGGTCTTTGATACTTATGTTCAAACTAAGTTGGCCGATGAATTCATCAGCGGTAATCTTTCAACATGCGCCACAGTTTTGTTGGATGTTGACATTGATCGGGTCATGCTCATAAAAAGACTTCCTGCATGATATTATATACAATTATGGAATGGGTCAAAATAAATGAGAACAAGTGTTTGGGCCACGAGTATGTATTATGAATTAATTATGCATCAAATTTCTATATAAAATGTATTGATTGATACACGTAGTGTATCGAAATAATACATAAAATGTGTTTTAATTTTTAAGATTGAATTCTCTTTCTATTATATATATGTTCTTGGTCTCAAATAAGTGTATTACTTCATGTGTTTGTGAATTATTCTTGTTGAACGACAAGATGGTGGAGAGCATATTTCAGATTGGAAGAAAATCACTGTATTACGTTGTATTTTATTGTGACATGGTTTGGGGAACAAAATGATACGACATTAATTCTAATAATTATATATACACAATAACACAACGAATTTAATCTATTATTAACATTTTGATTCAACACTGCATAAAAATTCAACGTGTATTTATTGATTTTATTACGATTAGTTGTGTTGTTAATTTTAATAATAATAATAATAATAATAATAATATACATATAGTTCAACTTTTTGAGCCTATTTAACATGTTTGTCAAGTTTAACTTATCCATAGCTCCACTAAGATATAAACCAAATCTGTAATACCCCGTAATTTAATTCGCAAGAATTATTGAATTTATTATTTAATAGGGTATCATATCCGTAGAAAATTTTTAAACTCCGTTGTTGAGTTTAAATTTCGTCATTTAATTCAAGCTTATAAAAAAATTGACGAGTTCGAATTTAATTCGATATTTGATTTCAACCCGAAATCTATTTTTTTATTCAGATCAATTGGACCTCGTTATTTATATAACATTACTTGCAAAATAATATAAGTAAAATATTATATGGATCAAATTTCGATCTTTAAATAATACAATATACAACTAGTACTATAGGATGAATTACACAATAGATAAAATTTACCCGATCCCAACTACTTTTCTACCCTTCAACTAAGTTTCCACTCTTCTCCTACCCTTTCATAGACAACAACCTACCTTCCTTCTCTTCCATTCATTCCCATCATCTTCCTCTTCCACACCTTTTTTTGTTCTCAAACCCACAAGAAGCTCCCTTTTATGGTCCATTCTGTCCTTTCGCACATCAAGAATGCCATTTCAGACAAAGAACGTCGGTGGTACGGAGATGTCTTCGCTGGATTCGCTCACACCAAGGCAGTCGCGGTGGAACGGCCATAACTTCCTGCAAGAAACTTCGATTGGGGTGAAATTGGTGGCTATGGAAAGATAATTCCGAGACGTACAACTCTTATTTCTGGACAGAAGTTTAAATGAGGTCATATAAGGGGTCAAACGAGCCATTGAAGTCTGCTGTCCTGCACAGCTGCGAAACCAAATAGGTAGTTCATTTTTTTTAATATTTAGATTGTAGGAGATCTCTATGCATTGAAAATTTTCATGTTTAGTAAATTGTTGATGATGTCTTTAAGTTAATAGAACATAGCATGCTGCAAAAATAGAATATAGTTGTCATAACTAAAAACTTCCCAAACCAAAAGATTGAATTAAGAAGTGGAACAAGAGATTGCAACTGAACTCCGTTTTGTTCAGTGATTTATGTGGCATGCTTCTGTGTTTTAATTTTTGAAACTAAAACTAGAAGAAGTTAGGGTGATTCTCCAACTTGAATCGATTGAATCGGAGTTTTCTGTGATTTATGATGAATTTTCAAAGTTTGCTGCGCAGAGAAAGCTCTATGACAGTTTCAGCAACCCAAGTTTGACGATTAATATCTCCCTGATAAAGCCGTATTTTTGAGTGTTTTCTTTTCCCTTAGATATCCAACTTTACAAGGTTTCGAGAATGATATAGCTCATATCTATGTGATCTATGAATTGAACGTTAGGAGTCTTCAAAGTTCATGAAAAACCACACAAAATCTGTCAATTTCCAGAAAAATTTTCAACACTTTGAGTAGCCAACTTTGGGATGTCATATCTCCCAACCCTTTTATCCAATGAGTCTGATTTTCTATATGTATGTAGTAGGGATACACATTAGTTTATAACATATTTCGATTTCACTTAAAACCCTATATATTGATAGTTATGAACGAGCAAATGTGGTTAATTAGTTATGTTTCTTATATAAAGTATAGTTAGATAAAATTTGGCTAAGAAAGAAATGATAAATATTTGGTTTGGGTCTTTAGTTAAATACTTAGACTAATGATATGGTTTAATTTAATTAATTTTAGTTGATTAAATTATCAAGATTTGATTAATAATTACTAATTGAGAATAATTATTATTTATAAACTACTAATGATTAATTAATAAAAAGATCAAGAATCGAACATCAACGAAGTAACGATTAAAAGTGGGAAATTAATATTTATACCCCGAATGATTTTATAGGATTCAATTGACTCGTTTTAAACGAGTAATGATAGCTTTAATTTATTAAATGCTATATAACGAGCTAAGATTTTCGAGGAAAATCCAAGTTTCGTTTCTAGAAAATAGAAAAGATATGAAACTCTCAAAGCTAATAATTAGCTTTTAATTATAAATATATATTTATTTAGATTCTAAGCTTTCTAAATTGCATTTATTATATGAAGGTCATGTATGAGGTGTAAGCTAAGTTGATTGTGAGGATTATCATTGCTTTCTAAAATCAAATGAGGTTTAAACGACGGATTTATTCCAAAAGGTGGGTTTATTTTTCTCAATTATGTTTGAGTTATATAAGCTCTGATATTGCAAAATGAAATGCTATCCATGTCATGTTTTTAATGTACGTTCAATTAAGTTTAATGCTCTGAATTTAATCGATCGAGGTTTTCGGCTTTACCTAACACGTTAGTCGAAAACTGTGTACACGAATGGGTAGTAGTGCAATGGGTTGATCTCCATTGTGTGCTGCTGTAATGTTGATGGGATTATCTGGGTTTCGACCCGAAATCCAAAAGCAGAAAGGGATTCTCTGGGTTTCGACCCGAAATCTAAAATGCTTAAATAATAAATGGGCTCGACAGTGGCAAGAGGTCCGGGGCCAAAGTAAGAGTAACTTTAGAACGTACATAAATGGCCAAATTAATGAAAATGATAAATGTTTTGACATGCTTAGAAGTACTTTTTCGTTTTGAAACCTTCTAAGGTATGTTGTTCATGAATGGATAAAAATGTTTACATTTTATAAAACTGTTTATAAAATGCATAGCCCACTGAGTACACTAGTACTCAGCCCACAAATTGTTTTCAAATGTTTTCAGGTTGAGTGCCGGTGGTGATGAGCTGAGCTGAGGCATTGTCGTTGTCATCTGTTTGTTTTTATGAATTGCTTCCGCTAGGATATTCTCTTTTGTCAAGTATAGTTCGTATGTCGAACTATAACTTTCCAATGACTCTGGTTTTGTTATTCTATTCGATAGAATTAGGATTGTGAACCTCAACTTCTGACATCGAATAGCTTTTGCATCGATTTGAATTGCGAGTTTTTTCGTTTATCTATTAACGTTTATGTTTGAAGTATTATTCAGGATTCTTTCCAAGTCAAACATGTCCCCCCCTTCTTCCCCGCTTCTTAAATCTCACCCCTAGTCGCACCCCGGCTTACGGGCCTTCCCTCGGAAATTTGAAGTTCAAATCTCTTACAATAATGAGGAATTTGAGAGAAAATGAAATCAGTTGAACTCTCCTTATAATTCTGCACTTATTGTATTTGTAGTGTGGATATATATGTTAAGACTCATATATATATATAATAGCCACGTCACGCAAATTGTTTTATTTTTCTCTAAAAAATCAATTTATTTGATTTTTAAAGTTTTAATTGTCATTTTTTATTTTCTCATTCTCCTAATTCCCTCCATATCAATTAGTAGAATTATTAATATATAACAGTTTATAAAATGTAAATTATAAATCATAAACCCTAATGAAATTTACAAAAATATAATCGAACATTTGACTATTGCCTTATGGATCCATGGAAGGAAAAAAACAATCAATATAAAAATAAGTATAATTCTTGACATAGAGTTTCTAACGGAATTAACAGGTTATATCTATATCTATATATTAAAACAAGGATTGCAATTGGAATCCAATTCCAATGGCACTTTAGATATTATTATGAAATTAATGGGCTTTTAATTGTTTAAACAATTCTATTTTAAAAATAAAAAATATATAGCAAAAACCATTAAGAAGTGCGTAAGAAAGATGATAAAATTAATGTACTCAAATTTTAATGCCATCTTTCCAACTTGTATTTTATAGGTAAATCAAATGATGATAATGATAATGGCTACTTTTATGTATCAAGTTCTAATAGCTATTACTCTCATTTGTTGTATTGGGCTTTAATTTATATATATTGCCTTTAAAACGGGCATCTTGCCAATATGGAAATTTAATTATTTTCCAAGTGGGACTCCAACCTAGCCCATGTATTTATTTGCTTGCAATCAACTTTTACATTATTTAATGCTCACTAAGAAATGCATAACGATTATAGTGTTTAATATAATAAATTTTTTATTATTATTGTGGTCAAACACCGAAATACATTCCTATGATGAGTGGTGTTAATATATATTTTTAACCGTTATATCTATAGTAAATATCAAACTATATATACAAAAATGCATAAAAGCAATAATTTTGTCATTGAAATTTTTATTTATACTATTGTATGTTACACTATATATTTAACTTTCAATTTTTCCATATAATAATAATACTATTTTTTTACTTATATATATTTAGGTTTTGTTCCCCCAATTATTTCTACATGATTGGAGTTTTATATTATTTTCCCATTTATACACTTATTTATATGCATATAATTATTTACAAACTCCTACCTAATATATTAACATCCATATATGATTCCTTATTAATATAAAAAAAAACAGACGCATATTATATATGTGAATATGTTATAATGTAAATTAGTTGGTTTATATATTTTTGATATATATATATTTGCATATTATCCAGTAAGTATGTATGATTGTATAGCTACTGATGTAAATAATATAATCATATGTTTTCAATTATGATATGGCTATTTATTTTGTGTAATTCCAAAAATATGTTCATTCCACAAACTATTTCACTAAATAGAGTTTATGTGCACAATGTGTGTGATATTGAGATGTAGAGCACATCAATTATAAAATATGAAAATTTATAGTAAATACGAACCTTTTATTTATTCATATTAATATTATCTTTTAAATAGTGAAATATTATTCTTATTTATTTTTTATTTGATTTTAAATTTACATTTCATTAAATAATTTTAGATACTAAAATACATGTAATTATAATTAAAATAAATTAAATTTTGATTACAAACATGATTAATTATTGCAAATATGTTTTAACTTAATTTGAATTGCAATATATAAAATTTAGCCTAACTGTCTTATCTTTTAGATGTTACAATAAAAATTTGATCATATTAGAACTACATTATATATAATATGTGATGGAGTATTTGTTTTCTTCAGGAAATTCATCTCGCTCGGGAAAAAAGTTGAAAAGGTCAAAAATATTCGAAAGAGACGATTATTTACAATCTTCTTCTTCAATTAGCGGTAGCGTTCGTAATAATATTATTTAATATGTTCATTTAATCGAAAGCTACTACTCGTTAGATAGGGATGCCTACAGAATGTACTTAGATCTCAACGTCGATTATTAGCTGAAATGGTTTGTTGAAGCACGGATTTTGCTGCTTGGATGAAGAAAGGGTACACCCCTCATTTGCTTTAGGAGTTCGTTTCCTTTTCTTTATAGAATTAGTACAACTTGAAGGGGATAATATAATGTGTAACAATATGAAAGAATTTGATGTTCTTATGGATCTCTAGTCCCTTGAGTTTTATTTAATGGAGCTTGGATATACTTGTGATTTTCAACCTTCCATCTATCACTCGTCATAATTCGGCCTCATGTTTGAAACTTAAATATTTTATTCTGTTGTTATTGTTGGTGCATCTGAAGATGGCATTTAATGATCTGAAGAATATTGAAATCTACTCTATTAAACGATTTGGAAGAATGCATGCCACATCAGCACCTCCTACCTTGAAATCACTCCATTTCAAATTTGGAATTTTCTCAATTTTTTGGATTTTAAAATATCAAAAATCATAATTTTGTTTATAAAATTAAATGTTTAAAAATATTAATTGTTAAAAACGGTTACTATATTAATATCAATCAATAAATCGTAACAGCTATATTAATTACTACATTAATTTTTGTCATCAACGTAATTAAATAAATTATTAATTTTAAATATTAAATGATACTATATAAATGATATTTTTTCCAAATATAACTTTTATCCTGGCCTATATATATGACGATATGGTTGATTCACCCACTCACTCCATTCCATTAATCTAATGCGCATAAACAACAAATTATTCATTTGACAGTGTTGTTTTTCCACAATTCCAAATCAAATGTTTGGGCTAACTGTGAGTTTGTATGTAGTACATACTTATGTAGTTTAATTGTAATTTATATTTTTCTTTTTTATTCATATTATGAGTTATGTAAATACATTTTATAAAGTGTAGCTAGAATATTATAACACTGTCTACTATACATATGTCATGTATCACATCAATATATATAAGGAATATATTTCTTATTGTCTTTTTTGTATACAATTTTTTATACATCTTCATTATTTTCTTGCTTTCTCGATTCTCTTTCTTTAATTATAGATGCAATCAAGTAAATCCTGCAAAAATGCAACCCTACAATATTCATCATCTTCTGCGTATATATTTTCTAAATACTCATATTATAATAATAATATGATATTGAATATGATATAATATATATATTTTTTAATAATGGTTACATATTGTTATTTTTAGTAGCTTTAATATTTATTTTATTTTTAATTTCATTTATAGTAATATTATATTGAATATGATATAATATACGGTCATAATGTTTTGTAATAAATATTATTGAAATTGTTAGAAAATATTATTAATGGAATAATCAATTACATTAATAATAATAAAAAAAAAATCAACAACCATAATAATAATTAAAATAAAATAAAGGTGAACATGTATGACTAATTTAATTATATATATATATATATATTAATAATGGTTATGGATTTTTTTGTGATTTTAGTTTTTATTTTATTTATTCAATTCCATTTATAATAATATTATGTTAAATATGATATAACAAATGTCATAATTGTTTTTTTGTAAATATTATTGAAATTGTTACAGAATAGTGTATTAGTGGCATAATTAATTATATTAGCAATAACCAATAATATTCACAATCATAAAATTTTAATTCGAATATAATAAATGTGAACATGTATGACATATATAATTTATTATTTAATATTATTTTAATTTTAATAGACTTAAATAATAAATATTATAATTATGGTCCTTCATGCTCAATTTGGTAATCGGTTCCACATAATTATAGTACTAATTGATAAATGCTAAAATTAAGCATTGAACAATTAATGCTATACAATTATATGTTTAATAGTCCAATGTGAATAATGAGACCATATTTAATGACAACTAATTGCTTTAATTTTCAAAATATATATATTTTTTTTCATTCTCATATACATCTATTAATAAATAGGGGGAATTATAATTGTTCATTGCCATATGTATATTCTAATAAATAAGGGAAAAATTTCTGATACTTCAATCCTATAAATATCTACAAACAAACAAGGAATAATAATTACATGTACAAAATGAGAAATTTAAATTCATGACTATGTACTAACAAGGAAACAAATCACAAGTTAGAGTGTACAAATTTAAATTTTAATTAGACTATGAATGAATTTATGCACAATTTCAAATAAAAATTGGGTATATTATATAAATGTTTAAATAGGTAAAGTTTAAAGTTATAATATGTATTATCATACGTGTCTAAATAATTTGAATCGGATACATGTATATAAATGCACGAGCTCAAATAATTACCACGTACTGCATCCATCTCATTATTAATGACACGTTGATTTTGGACACGAGTATTAAAAATGTGATTTTTTGTGTATAAAGTGGTGGAGCCCTATAAAGTTGACTAACCTTTTAAGGGTAAAATATTTCTTTTTTTAGAAATGAACCATTATTATTGGGACACCCCAATATA